>CAXIWQ010000033.1:0-42860 GCA_964036275.1 Litoditis marina
AGCCGGTTACCATTCAAACCAACCGAAAAACCAGAGGTTTCGGTATTAAATAACCGATGGATACCAAAAACAAGTTGGACAAAATAAAGCATTCGTCTGATATGCCTTTAGCTTGTTAGAAACTACCAAAAAGTCAAGAACATGACTACGAACAACTATCTCAAAACCATGCTGGACGTACGAAACCACTGTTATACTATGAAAGCAAATTATTGATTCATTCTAAACGTCCATTTGCTAACAATAACAGAATCCCGTTCTTTCACAAAACAGAGTGTATAGATTTCAAATCGAGAAAGCTTAGAACAGCAAAAAACAGTGATAATGTTTGTAACACGCTGACACGCTGTCAGCATGAACAAATCTGAGGCTATTTCGTCGGTGTTTCCATAATTATGTGATATGACAGCCCTAGTAATTTTGAAGTAAAAATAGAAAAGCGGTGTTGGTACGAGATCGGAATATAAGAAATGACTTCATGAAGAACTGACCAAAACAATCCTTACAAAGAGGACACTTCATTCTCAATGAGACAGGCGAAATGACCCTGGGACCCTGGAAGAAAGAATCCAAATAATTAGTTACAGAATTAGTTCAATTAATTAGTTACCAAATGATTGTTAGAAGGCTGTTAATAACAGAAACGATGAACACATCCCAAAACAAAAAACGGCTAAAAGAACCAAATTTTCACTAGCGATCGATCAACGACACTGCTTTTTTTAGAAATTCAAACGCTGTTCCCTGAAACCTGGCAGTTATTTTTCAATATTCTGAGGAATGTATATAGATGATGTCAGATTGAGGTAAACAAAAACTTTGCTGAATCAACAATACAATATAACAAATAAAAGTAAAATTTGAGGACGACGACGGCGTGTGGCACAATATTTGAATTTTGCCAATTCGCGCTCTAATCCACCCAGTTAGCGCTGGAGCGCGATTGTCGCGAGTCTTTCGTTCAACAGTATTTCGGATCTAACTAGATGCAAATATTGGAAAATCTGCATACTGGCACTGGTTTTATATCAACTCTTTGAGATCCAGATTCACAGAAAAGTCGTTGTTTCACTAAAATTGGACTAAACGAACTTAAAACTGCGAAGGTCTGATTTTTCTTGTAATAACTGTGTGAGGCAACTTGATTCTGTCTCGTGCGGGATTAGGGCCAGCTATCAAATGTCGTCAGACGCTTGCTGTAACCATTTTGCTCTTATGATGTTTGTTCACATCATACATATTGAAAACAAGTAGTTTGCTATTATCACTTCTTTGGCGATTCCCTCACTTCACACTATCGCAAAAATACGAAGCGAACTAAATAAATATTCAATCTTGAACGTCTACATCGAAACGTCTACATCGAAGTCTACATCGAAATGCTATCACCCTTTGTATTGAAAGCAAATTAATTCTTCCATTTTCTGTACATTTTCTTCGTTAAACCCATGCTCCGCTGCGTAGCAGTGATTCATTGTGAGTAAAACATGGCTGGAGGGATAATTCATTTTTGTTACCGTTCAGACTAACAGATTACCGTATTTTTCCAAACCGCTGTGTTCCTGAATTGCTCCGATTGAACACGACTTTGTAAAATACGTGGTCGGAGTAGTGGTTCAGCACGCTATCAATCTATCGTTGACTCTATGAGATAGCCCCTGTATAGAATTGTTCCTAGTTTAATTCTGGTGAGAATTCATGAAAAAGTGGGGGCCCAACGAATGTAAGATTTGTCTTCTGCTGTGCGCCCCTTAGACAACTACTCTCAAATGGAACAGCTACTGCTACAAAAACCGAAAAATACTAATATACTCAAGTTTAACTGTTCATTACAAACATACAAAAGTCGTAAAATATTTTCTCAAACCTGTAAACTAGAATCTACAAGTCACAGCTGCGAAAGAGAGCACAACTTTTGAATAATATGACAAACGTTATAGCACCTAGAATTGAAGTAATGACAAAAATGCCAACCATTGTGTAAAAAACCAGGAACTCTATAATTGAGTACGTTGAGTTAACATCTGTGATTTGTAGATTCTAGTTTACAGGTTTGAGAAAATATTTTACGACTTTTGTATGTTTGTAATGAACAGTTAAACTTGAGTATATTAGTATTTTTCGGTTTTTGTAGCAGTAGCTGTTCCATTTGAGAGTAGTTGTCTAAGGGGCGCACAGCAGAAGACAAATCTTACATTCGTTGGGCCCCCACTTTTTCATGAATTTTTCTCTTTTTGTATACATGCCGTAGGTATGTGGTTTGATCTGTACGGTGCAGATAACATTGTTTTCTTAATGAACCACTTGTCAAGTATTACCATCATTCGGAAAAAAAATATGACGTCAACATTGCAGTTCTAGAAACTTACTTCATCTGCCTTTCAGAATCCCAGAATACGTCATGTTTGAATGAAGTTTCATCGTGAATTGACCATTTTTAAGAAACTTCCAGCATTCGAAAACATATTTCACGTCAATTTTTTTAAAAGTTGACGTCATCTGGCCTTCTGAATTCGAGAATAAGTCATATTTAGATAAAGTTTTATCGTTAATATACCAATTTTAAGATATTTTCAGCATTTGAAAATATATGTGACGTCAACTTTGCACTTTTCAAAAATGACGTCATCTGGTCTCCAGAATCCCAGAATACGTCACTCTTAGATTGAGTTTCACCGTTAATTGACCCTTTCTAAGATATTTTCAGCATTTGAAAATATATGTGACGTCAACTTTGCACTTTTCAAAAATGACGTCATCTGGTCTCCAGAATCCCAGAATACGTCACTCTTAGATAAAGTTTTATCGTTAATATACCATTTTTAAGATATTTTCAGCATTTGAAAATATATGTGACGTCAACTTTGCACTTTTCAAAAATGACGTCATCTGGTCTCCAGAATCCCAGAATACGTCACTCTTAGATTGAGTTTCACCGTTAATTGACCCTTTCTAAGACATTTTCAGCATTTGAAAATATATCTGACGTCAACTTTGCACTTTTCAAAAATGACGTCATCTGGTCTCCAGAATCCCAGAATACGTCACTCTTAGATTTATTTTCACCGTTAATTGACCCTTTCTAAGACATTTTCAGCATTTGAAAATATATGTGACGTCAACTTTGCACTTTTCAAAAATGACGTCATCTGGTCTCCAGAATCCTCGATGACGTCATCAGTAGAAGACTTACATCTAAATCGATGTCAGTTCATGTCGTGGTATCATACTTCAAATTTTACTTGAATTGGTTAGGACTGAGCTGAGTTATAACGCAATTTGATTTACCCCGACAGAGAGGGCGAGAGAGTGCACGAAATGAAGAGACGCAGAGACATTTTCAAACCTCTATAACTTGATGAAAAATAATTTTTTTCGAAAAAAAGTTTGCGCCCCCAAGGTTTGAGTGGGATATCTATCGTGTCCCAAATTTTCAGTCAAATCGGTTCACACATAAAAATTTCCCAGAAGTGCGTTCACACACACACACACGGCGGAAGTTGGCGGTCTGCATGAAGCGCATAACGTCATAACTCGGCTCAAACTTAATCAATTTTGTTCAAATTTTTGTTCATAGCTTGTACATATGCCATGAAAAATCAACAAATCATAAAAAGTCTTGATTTGCACGTTTGGGCCTTTTTGAGGGTAAACTAAAAAAACGGAGGCGCGCATTAGCCGGACCAAAGACAAATCTCGCACAGCGCTTCGCGCTGCGCGCGATTCGATTGCGAGGCTACAACATTGAAAAATTTCGGGTTATTGTCATGGAAAATTCCTGGAATGAAGCGTTTACTATTGCTTATTGCACCGGGAGCCAGGCACCGTAGCAAAGTCATCAAGGGGTGAGCTCACCCTGATTGAAGACCTGATCACAGTCTGGCCACATAGTTGCCAACTCTCCGTGTTTAAGCACAGTGGGGGTGACCCGAACCTAGTTCAGGTGGTGTCCAGATAGTTCAGCTCGGAGCTTACCTTTTTGGAAAACTTTGCTACGGTGCCAGGTGTAACTGCCCGTTGCTCTGTTACTGCCCGTTGCAGCTCAGTTGGTTATAATCAAATTTGATAATGCTAATGTGTAAAAAAAATCTAACAACACAACAAGCAATCGATTCCGGTAAATTACCTCAAATGGTAATTTTTTTGTTCGAAGAAACAAACAGAGGTGGAGCTGCATGAACTTAGTTAGCATTAGAGCGAACCATTCTTTTCTGAGGACATTCCGTGTTCTCCAAACCTTATCTTTCGAAACTGCTGGACAACTTCATCGGAGATGTTGGTTGTACGGTTCTTCTAGGATGTGTCGGTAAGTTTTTAATCTGTATAGTTTAGGTAATATGTCACCTCAACTATAAGAAACCGATCACACTTTACTCACGTTGGGTTTAACGACGAACAAGTTTAGGTTTGGGCTTTTTTGGGATATCTACGTAGGTTATTCAAACAATGATTTACCGAAACCCGGTTAGATTAGTAAAAAGTGGGGGAACCAACAAATGTGTGAGTTGTGTTTGGTTCGACCTCGATATCAGCAAAAAGTTAACGATACGAATTGCTGTGATACTGTAGCAGAAGTACTCTGCAAAAATAGCGTTACATCCACGACACTGGACTTTGATACTCTGTGATAACTTGTGGTGATAAGCCTCTATAAAAGAGGCGCACCATCATTGTGTTTTCAGTCTTATCTCAAAATCACAACACAAGTCTTGTTCTCGAATAAACATATGTCAATCAAGTGTTTTGTATGTCGACGAAAACCACATTAAACACAAATATTCCATACAAGCTTTGTAATGGAACGTGGAGGTCCTCGGCATCGCAACTCAATCGCCGTCGCAACACAACCACAATCACGAATGCAGTGGAAGAACTTGCAAACATCTGTGTGAATATTTCGCAACCTATTGGGTTCATCATTTTTATTTTCTTCATCAAATCGCGCGCAGCGCGAAGCGCTGTGCGAGATTTGTCTTTGGTCCGGCTAATGCGTGCTTCCGTTTTTTAGTTTTTCCTCAAAAAGGCTGAAATTTGCAAAACAAAGTTTTTATTGATGTACTTGTTTTTTATAGCTAATTCCCTAACCGTGTTTCAAATTTGAGCGAAATCGGTTAAGTTTGACCCAAGTTATGACCTCATGCGCTTCGTCAAGAGCGCCAACTTCCGTCGTGTGTGGGTGGGTGGGTGGGTGGTGGGTGGGTGGGTTGTGACAAGGGAAAATTCCCAGTTTAAGGGTTTCTACTGAATCGATTTTGTTGAAAATTGTGGAAGACATGTGATACCTACTCAAACCCTGGCGGACCAAAAAACGTTTGCAAAAAAAATTGTTTTAATCAAAGTTATAGACATTTTTCGAAAAGTGTCTGCGTCTCTCCATTCAGCACGCTCTCTCACTCTCTCTGTCCGGTCGATAACTCAAACTGTACTGTAACGTAGAGAAACAATTACCGATTTGCTTGAAAATTGAAATATGATGCCAACGTGCAATTTGTTTGAATATGAAGTATTGTATTTCTAACGTCCTTCGGGATTCTGGAGACCAGATGACGTCATTTTTGAAAAGTGCAAAGTTGACGTCACATATATTTTCAAATGATGGTTGTTGTGTAGTTGATTATGCTAATCATCTACGTGAGTATTACGTCATGTCTGCGCCTCGCGCAATGTCCTCTACGTCTATAACTCTCGTGCGTCTGGCTCTCGTGGTCTGGTTCTCTTGCGCCCGCACACTCTC
The DNA here is from genome assembly GCA_964036275.1 of Litoditis marina. Lineage (NCBI taxonomy): Eukaryota > Metazoa > Nematoda > Chromadorea > Rhabditida > Rhabditidae > Litoditis > Litoditis marina. The sequence continues at coordinate 5,735 of CAXIWQ010000033.1, forward strand.
TCACTCTGAAGTTAAAATCCAAGTTGTTTTACTAGATTCGTTTCACTAGCTTGTTCACTAGTGGATAACAAGCTCGGTTTTTGAAGCTTGTTTTACAAGTTGGGCGCGGGGTTACGGTAGCCGACCAAACGGGTCAGGGCAGGCTGGCTCTTCCTTAATACCAGCTTATAAATAATAACCGACACAATATTAGATTTTTATTTCTATAACGATTATTTGTGGTTTAACCGAACGAAAAAACGATTAAATTGAGTTTTATTCATGGCACAAGGCAAACTTACAACAAAAACAATTACAACAATACTATACATGACAGGATGAACATAACAAAAAAGTTTGTATGAAATATGGGTACTGCTACAAACTTACAAACCATTGACATCGCGAGACACATTGAATTGCACACCAGAAAATGGTAACTAGTACAAAATTACTGGAGTTTGCCAATTGCAAGTTCTCACAATACCATACTCTTATGAGTTAAAAAGTTATGTTATTGATACTATTACTTTGAAAGATTATCGACTCGATATATATTTGAATAATATGGAAACATAATCAAGACGCCACACACAACCATACTCCATACACCAATAATGTACGACTATTGGACCAAAGTGATCCGTGTTTACATCAAAACACGTTAAAATTCAAGATTTCACAACAAAATAAGGTCTAATTCTACCGGGATGGCTGGAAAGTAGCCGGTATTTTTAAATTTTTGTAGCTGCTGGCCTGTTCAGAACTTAATACTTAAAAAAAGGGGAGGATTCGGATAACTAAGTGAAAAATACTACAAGTATATGTGAAAGGGGCTTAACTTCGCGACTTCGCGGTCCGGTCCCAGTTGGTATGTAGTTCGCTGCTGTGGCTGTTCGCAGTGGAACTGAAAATACATTCATATTGAGTCTGCCGGTGTCAAAAAATACTCCAGTCAAACAATAATCTAACAGTAAGCCCCTTATTCTACCAAACTTTGGGAAAATTTGGGTTTTGAGCATACACCAGTAAGGTCTGACTAAGCGACGAAAAGTAACCCGTTTTCAGATGTGAACACGTGAAAATTTAGAATTTTTCATCAAAAGTAGACCGATTTTCATGTTTTCGGCTGAAGAGTAGTCCGTTTTTCGAATTTTTCTGACTATTCGGACAACCTTGCTGGTGTATGGTTTTGAGATCAAACGTACGCAATTTTTCCTATACTAAGGCAGTATACACTTGCAGGCCAATTCACTGGAGAACCAGGTCCTTCCCGAACCGAACCGCGAACCGGTCACTGGAGAACCGAACCGAACCGACTTTTGAACCGACCGGTTCTCCAGTGAATGCTTCGAACCGAACCGGGATAGACTCATTTTGCCTTGTCTGGACTTGCTTGTTTAATTCATGATCAATGTCGGTTCGGTTCTAAGCATTCACTGGAGAACCGGTCGGTTCGGTTCAGTTGGTTCGGTTCTCCAGTGACCGGTTCGCGGTTTGGTTCGGGAAGGACCCGGTTCTCCAGTGAATTCGCCACACTTGCACACCTTCGCTTGAATCACAAAAAAACGAGTTAACCTTCAAGTACGAGTACTTTCTTGAGAATATTTTGCAAATTTAACGTCGATCAGAATGTACACAACACGACCACTCTTCTTTTTGACTATGACATTAAAATAATACCAGGTTAGGTTGTCCGAGTAGCCAGAATGATTGAAAAACGAGCTAATTTTCCTCGAGAACGTGAAAATTTGTCTATTTCAGATGCAAAAACACTCATTTTCACGTGTTTGAACTCAAAAAACGTCTGTTGAATAGTCGGACCTCACTTGTGTACAAACACCAGCAAGCTCTGACTAAGCGACCGAAAGGAGTCCGTTTTCAGATGTAAACATGTGAAAATTTATATGTTTAAATCAAAAGGGACCGATTTCCGTCTTTTCGGTAGAAAAGTAGTTATTTTTCGATTTTGCTGACTAATTAGACAACTTTACTGGTGTACGCTTGTGTATAAGTACGTTTTAACTTCCACAGATGAAATGAAAGTTTTGAAGCACAAGTTCAATCTGATTCTAAACCCCGTGCAATTTCCGTCGCCGCGAAAACGACCCATGTCTCCAAATTGAGTTTTTGGGTTGCCAAACCCTTTTTGTCCTTCCCCGTATAGTAAAAAGGCGGAATGTGTAATTATGAAAATACTTGAAACATATAACAGACGATAATAGAAACTAACCAGACTTGTAGACTCGGGCGACATCTTTCATGGAATTGGAAGAAATGTAGTATGTCTCAGACATCCAACGATTGATAACCTGAAAAGAAATTCATTTAAAGGGTAAGTACCAAAACAAAGTTGTACTTTGTACAACTGATGATGATTTAGTACGCAAATAAGAGCGTGAAAAATATGTAAAAATGAGAATGAAAAAGTAAGAAGAAATCAGAAGTGGAGACACGACAACGAACTGTGAGCAAACTAGTCAATACAATACGTCTGGTGAAACTTGCGAGGCTAAAATAGGCTGAATCTAGGAAAAAATAGGCATTCAAGCGGTTGCTAGCCTATTCTAGGTAACAGTTAGCCTATTCTAGGTAACAGCTAGCCTATTCTAGGAAACGACTAGCCTAATAAGGTTAAAAAAGAGCCATTTTATTTTACCTATAATTCCCTAGATTAAGCCTCGTAGTTTTCATCCCTGATCAGTTCTTCGCACAATGAAATGGAGCCAGATCGTTTCAGAACGTTAGAACCAGTGAAACTTCGAATCCAACCGGTTTCATCAGATGATATAAGACGCAGCCAAATAAAAATATTTTGAAAACCGCTTATTTCAGAAACTTGCACACGAAGTGAGGAAATGGTTCCATAATTTTTCCTAATCCAGTGAATCAAGCCTCTACTGAGTAACATTTCACTGTATGGGCTCCCCCAGCATTTTATACCCGATTCGCACTTTGTATCTTGACAAAGTGTCCAGCCCGGGTTCCCCTCCGTGCAAGCGCACTTTGTACACGAATAAAGTGTGACTGTTGGTTCTAACGTTTACCAAAATATTGCAAGTGGGTTTTTGTTACTAAAAATTGTATTCAAATCAGTTAGAGAGGGGCTATGTTGACTAATGAAGTTATTATCTAGTTAATGTACATATTTTCAAACTATTCCACATCAAAACAGCACTAATTGTGAAAATTTTGAAGTTCCTGCACTAAATTAGACAATTTCACATTAAAATACATTGGATTAAATAGTGTTTTTATCTATTCGAGTTTATATCCGATTATTTTCATTTCAAAAGTGCTAAATTACTGTTTTAATTAATGCACGCGCACGTAAGAAGGAGGCAGGCGCGGGCGAGGCAGGGCACCGCACGCCTCTGCCATCGATCGATAATCGAATCTTTTCGAAACTGTCTGGCGCCCCGCCTTTCATTTAGCCGCCGCTGCTCGCCCCAAATGACGGCCATTTGGCCACGCTGTTCCCTACCCACTGAATGCGCTAGTTTAAGAATTTAAGAACTGACTTAATAAAGTTTGTATGACTTCTATCTCTTACACAATGATAATTTACTCGGTACTAGGTTTTTTGAGAAAGTCTGACTGGAAACTAAACAATTGTGGAATTGTACGAGTAAAACTAATATAACAATAGAAAAGGAACTCAGTATGAATAAGAACTATGCATAATTATTCTATTGAAAATCAGTGCCGAAAAACTAGTCTGTTATATGGGATTCACCAAATTACTATTAATTGAAACATCATAGAAATTCAACAACCTCTGAATTAGGAAAAATGTTGAACAGTTTTCTAGAATCATTCATTTTACTGATATAATGTGTTTAACGTGCTTTTGAAATATAAATTCTATTTTGAAGCATTATTTTGTGGTTGAATGGTTAAATTAGGATGGGACCCCCCGCCGACAGTTTGTCACTTGACAAACCGACAGTTTGTCACTTGACAAACTGTTGGTTCACTCGAACCGACAGTTTGTACGATGACAGACTGATAATTCTTCCACAAAAATCGCAGTTGGAGCGCGTTTTTGGGAAATAGAGTGTTACTGAGTAAGAAAAGTGGATGGGTATGAGATCGTCACTTGGTGTGCAAGTTTCTGAAATAAGCGGTTTTCAAAATATTTTTATTTGGCTACGTCTTATATGCTAGTAATTTCAATACGTTGCAGTTGGCCACAAGGCAAATTTAGAGTTTTGCAAATAGTTTCGATTTCGTTTCAGATCTATTCGGGTATTAAAATGGTTCGTTTACGTTGTCTTGTAGACACCCGACACCACTTCGGCAAGAAACTATATTTGAGTGTACAAAAATGTTTGGCCTCGCAAAGAGCTGAAATAACACGGGAAATTGAAGAGAAACAATAATTTAAACCACAAAATTTACCTCGGCTATACCGGAGATGCCATTCTCCACGTAGTCATCAATGAAACTCCAACTGTGTTCCGTCCAACAATCATAGCTGTGAAGAGCCTGAAATCAGAAAAATTGTTGATCTTTATCCGGGCTTGAACTGAGGTGGTACATCGGTCATGCTCCCTTTTTTCGGAGGCGACGATTACTAAAACGTGGACTGAAAATGTGTTTACTGGTGTGTCTCGCCGCATTGTGAGGAAGCTGAGTTAAAGATGAGTGACCAAAACACATAAATGATGAACACTATGCGATGCCTATGAATGAGGGTATTAAAAGCTGAAGATGGAAAGGCTAAACCATATTCCGGCAAGTGTAAATTAATAGCCAGTAAAATCACGTAAAATACCCCCCTTATTTTGATTTTGACTGATGCTCACTTTTGCCCGATTTTGACCGGGGCATGGTCACTTTTTGGGGTAATGTTACATATTCTCGGTAAAATGGAAGAAAAATCGTGTTTTCCCATGACATATGCTTACATTTTGGGGATGCTCGTGCTCACTTTTATCGACTTGATGTGAACCTTTTTTACGTATGAATAAAAATTGAAGGAAAAACGCAGGGGTGACCAAAGTAGGTACGCGGACAACTTTTTTTGTTTTTGTTTTCGGTGGAGGGGATGTGCAACTAGGGAAAAATTGTTTTGGAAATAGTAACACCCTACTGGTTGGTGTATGGTCATAGGTGGAATAGTGTCCGTTAGAGGGTTTCAATAGTTGCACATCCCCTCCACCGAAAACGCTCACAGTTATAGGGACTCTAGGTGAAGACTCAGGGACTCTAGGTAAAGACCTAGGGACCCTAGGTAACTACCTAGTCAACCCAGCTTGCATTCAAAAGCTATGTCTAATGTCCCCGGTCCCCCCCCAACCTACTCAAAGGGAAAGGTGAGAATTCGCCGGTGAGTTAACAGGGGTACCGCACCTATGTGTATGGTAGAAAAAACAATCAATAAATAAAAAAACTTACTCAACGACAGAATCATCGTTGCTGTACGGCAGTATACAGTGATCTGTAAATAATTATCATAGCTGACAGAGATAGTACTGACAATTTTGTAAGCAACTCATGTTATTGTCTCGCAAAATGAACTATAAATAAATAAATAAATGAGGTATCCTAAGGTAAAACACCTCGTCAAAATAGAGCTGAGCTGCTGACCTATGTATGCTCTTTTTCGATCTATTTCTGACTTACGCTTATTATGGATGCAAAAACAGTTGAAAAAGCGTAAAAAAAGTCAATAATCATTTCTGCAGGGACCAGGGATACAATAATGATATTTACCGCTTTCAAGGATCATTTCAATTTCACTCGCATTAAAGAACTTTACTTATGATGCCGTCTACAAAATTGAGATTGTAAATCCTAGTAATATCTAGTATGGTCTAATTTTGAGGAAAATGATAAAAACCGTTGTTATCGATTAAACTACGCGATTAACATTTTATTGGGGTTTAAAAAACCGATTTGCTCACTAGTATCAAAATGGAATGAAATATACCCCGTTTTCCAAGTTGTTCTGTACAGCGAATTAGGCCGAAGTTGTTCAAATGAAATACTTAAATATACTGAGATTAACCGGAGCAAAGACAAATAACACAGCGATTCGCGCAATAAATCTGCCTATTGCCGCTTATTTATAAGAAACATGAAAACAGAAACAAGACCTTGTTGGTATTCAATTAATTTATTGTATTACAAACTTGATATACCTTGATACTAGGGCGACATTCCCTATCATCTTGTAGTGCATCCATGATCCAAATATGATCCGATTCACGGAGAAACCTGGAATAAGTGAAAAGTTGCCCAACTTCGAGAAATAAGCATGCACCAGTGATTCGACTGTCTCATAAAAAGGAACCCGATTTTCATCAAAACTGGACCAATTTTCTCGTTTTCGATGAAAAAAGTGGTCTGTTTTCCGAAATTTTCTGGAAACTCGGACAATTTTACTAGTGTATGAAATTAGAAATGAAATTATGGAACTGGTGATTTCGCGAATTACAAACGTGAAATGTCCGAATCAGATAAATCGAAAATTTCACCAAACGGTACCGGAAGACACAAAATAAACATATTGAAAAATCAAGGCGAACTAAACCCAATGAAACACACTATCACAACCAAATAAGGCAGTTTTTTGAAATCTAGTCTATGCGGCACTTAATTTGCTTTTTTTGAGATGTATACCTCACGCTCACACTAACGGAGATGAGCAAACAGTTATTCATGACAGCTGAAACCAAAAACGTCCTCAAAATAACGTAAAACAAAAAATAGTACAAAAATAAAGAAAAAATAGAAAATTTCTAGTTTGAAAATCTACCGTAACCCCGACGCATTTTGCGTACGCAATCCGCATTTTTGCGTTTGTCTACCGTAAGACCTTGTTTTACAAGTTGGAAAACTTGGCTGAACCTTGTTCTACAAGTTGATTTTGGGAGAATCTAGTGAAACAACTTGGTGGGCAACTTCAGAGCACCCTATCGTGTCTATGTCCGTGCATATTGTATACTATTTCTCACGTGTTCTAGAATAGTCGAGCCACGCCCACTTGTCTATAAAAGGCGTGCGCTCTAGTTCTTAGTCAGTTCGAACCCAGTTCGTGTGAGCTGTGAGTTCTTGTGAGTTCTAGTATCTAGTCTAGTGAATCTAGCTAGTTGTGTTAAGTTTGCCAAGTTCCTAAACTTATTCTGTTCTATAGTTTCCTATGACGCGATGTTACAATGTAATATGGAATTCCTTTCAGGCGCGACCGTATGCCCGCACCACGAAGCCTCGAGATCTCAGCCGGACGCGGCTCTTATTTCATTTGTACCCTTCTCGCACATTTATTGATGTGTAGTTATCATGTTTCTCATATGAATCTGTTATTCTGATCGTGTTTTGTATCTTTCTGTAGCTCATCAAGTTAGTTGATTGAGTTACTTTTCTGGTAGCAGCTCATGTTCTTTCCACCACCTCGCTTTCTAACCACCTGCCACCCAGCGCATTGTTTTGCTTCTTTAAACTCATGAACCAAGCTGATCACTTGGGCCCTGTTGGGCAGCGTTCTCAATATCTTGATAGAAAGCGAATGGAATTCATGAAATAAGTTGTTTCTTTAAGATTCTCTATTAAACTTTGTATTTTAATCATGTTTTATTGTTTGACCGGTCATTTTTTTGTGTGTGTGAAAATCCTGCAGGTGCTGTTGCACATTTTTCTTGAAATGATGTAAAGTGTTGATTGAAAGCCATGGTTACACGTAGAAACGTGTATTGCGGACGAGAGAGTTTTGTCCCAAGATTCCAGCTGATGAAGTTTTCCCGGATGTGTGATTGCCGGAAGTAATTTTGTCCGGAATGTTGATTCCCGGAAGTAAAGTTTCGGGTCCCGGAGGTAATATGCCCGGAAGGTTGTTTTCCGGTAGATAGGTTCCTCAACCCAGAAAAACGGTTGGTTGAGCAAGCCACTTGAGATGAACCCAAAGAAAAGAGGTAAAGTTTTTGGCAATAGTCAATTCGTTGAAAGCGGAATGTTTTTTTTTCGCATTTCCGACCTGCTGGTCATTATTCTCGAAATATGAAAAATGATTATGCAATCAAGTTGCATTGTTCAGTTGTGATCAATATGAGAGTGATCGAAATGGAGCATGGTTCGTGCAAACGACCACCAAAGACAGCAAAAAAGTGCGAAAACTAGTATGGCTGATCTGATCCTTATGGGAGCGAGGAGCAACTTACCATAGTTTTGAAACTAGTAGACAGCTAGATGATAGTAGACCGAGGAGTAAACGAGCATATCAAGCTTCCAAAAACACACGGAACAAAATTTGGAAATTGGAGCTAGTTCAGGAAAACCGCACAAGAAAGGTGAGTTGGCTTTTCCGGTTTCTCGTCGTGTTTCACATTTCATGTACGTTTAACTATGTGAGCATTTTGATCAAAATTGTACTTCGATCTGTATTTTCCTGAGATGCATTCTCATTGGTTCGTTCAAGCGTCTATCTTTGCGACGATCTAGAAAGCCTTCTCACGAGTCAGGCATTCCATGCCCCGCGCACAGTGTATTGTTTTGAATTAGCAAGGCGAAGCGAGAAAACGCCAACCGAAACATTCATTCATACGCATCAAATTTTATTTCACTCTTCTTTCTATAAAACATTGTCTAGACCTTTTGTTGCAAGCACTTCATATAGTTGAACACTCGTGCTTAGCCTTAGTAGTACGATTCAATTCCATGCATTCCCCCATGGGTTAACATTCATTGTATTTAGCTGTTACTATTTGAGTGTAAACCGTGTAGCTTTACAAGTGAACTACTCCTATAGATTGTAAATCTATTTTTCACTGATGCAAGTTTATAGAAATTCTTGGAATGATTGAATTTTTTTTTTCTGGTTTTTGTACGTGATCTGTGTCTCGTTTAATAGAAACTATTGCAAAGAGTTGCTCTTACAGATTTCCATTCGGAGTTTCGAACTGATGAAAGTCAACCAGACAATGCAATCAAGCAGAACTCAGTCGGTGAGTTCGAGGGCTGTTGCCCAATCTTCTGAAATTAACAATTCACAATCCGTGAGTACTTTGATGGACTCCTCCGGTAATCAACATGAACTAAATTTGGACTGTCTTCCTAGAATATCAACACTCGTCCCTGATGGGCATACTTCTCGAAACACAACGTTCAATGGAACCAGTACAGACGTACAGTTTGGCACATGGCTTCGAAGACTGGAAGACATCATGAACATGAAGGGTGTTGACAACCACGAGAAAAAACCTACTTTTTGATTTGTCATCTTGATGGAGTAGCCAGAGAAAAGGTTGATGAGCTTTCAACTGCCGACCAAAAAGACTACGCAAGCATTACTGCTCATTTGCGTAATTTCTTTGAATCTTCGCACCACAAGTATCTGGCGCGTCAGAATCTGAGCGTGTGCAGACAAAACCCAACCGAGTCAGCCGTAGTTTTTGCCAACCGGTTACTCAGACTGGTTAAAGCAGTCACTTCGGGACAAACAACTGCCGTTCAAAAAGAGCGCGCTTTAGAGGAGTTCCTCTCAAGACTCCGTGCGGATGTGCGTTATCACGTCAAGCTAGACAGCCCATACACGTTTGAGCTAGCGGTAAGTAAAGCTCAGACAGTGGAACAGTTGATAGCTGAAGCTACTGCCGAACGCCTTATTTCACCGGCGAATAATATCGACTTTTCAGTTCGAGTAGCCCAAGCCACAACTGAGCGGGTTAATATCAACGAAGATGGGATGGTCTCTGGCTCAATCAATCAATCACGCAACCCGATCAACATTCATCACACAAGACATCAAAACAATCAAGGATACTGGTCAAACAGTGAGTTCTTCTGTTATAACTGCGGTGGAGAGGGACACAAAGCAAATGAATGTCCGTCTCCCTTACTCTAGACGTAGTTGAAATGTCATCAAGAGGTGATCCTCAATTTTCTCAACACCAATATCATTAGGATTGTTAATCGAGTTCAGAACTCGCCGTAATCGAGTTCAAAAAAGTTTATTCGAGACAAAAGTAGAAGTTTCACGCCAACATTTGAACAGGACAGATAGGTTTGAGACAAGTGTGTCGTTATTGAATCTCGTTATTGAAAATGTTCCAAAAAAAATGTTTGAAAATGCTCTGTTGTTCCAATTTCGCTCGGTTTTACGTCGAGCTACTCAAGTTTTACTTTGAAAAAACTTTCCAACGTGTGATTCACCGGGCTGATTGCCCATTTTTCTCGAATATTGCTTACACTTAATAAGTACATGAAACCATCAGAACACTGTTTTTTTTTGCCATAATGATATATGGTTAAAGTGAGTTTGATATTCTGTTGCAACTTGTTTGTGGTGTGCATTGGTGAGTATAAATAGTGGCCCAGTGTTCTAAGAAATTTCAATAGAACCTTAGATCCCACCTCGAAAATGTTTGATTCTCTAGTAAAATTTCTGGAAATATATCTAACATTCTACCTAAAGTTGGCCTGAGGTGTTATGATATAGTCCGTTTCACCAATCGATGACTTTCTACAGTAATCTTTCGAATATTCAAGGGCAATTATCTAACCAACGAATAGACTTTTAGATTTAATGTTTTTTTGTGATTTTAGTAACCAATGTGGAAAACTAAATCACGAAGTTTAACATCTTTACAACATCTACAGCATATAAAAACTTTACTTGAAAGTTCCACAATCTTACTGTACAGGGCTATTGTTGCGCGAAACAGACTATACTACGAGCACATTTTTCCAGCACTTAATTGGCAGAAGCGAACCACCACCACCACCAAGAAATAATGGGACAGGAGAAAAACTGGCGAGAAGGAATGACTATCTTTTCTCTGGTTTCCATGTAGTTCAGAATTGAACTAAAGTTTTTGACCTAATCAAACTACAATATCTGAAAGTGCTAAAAAGAATACAGCTTCTTAATTTACATGATACGACGCAACAGTTTCTTGTGATACCACAGTTTTGGTTAAAAATTTGGTTTCACAGATTTGGTTTAAAAGTTAATATAATGAAATATTCGTTCAAGTTTATTTGAAGCAGGAAATGATCATTGCAACCGGTTCGTTTGTTTGATAAATAATAATAATGGTACTATAACTATAGGGCTGTTGCCCATTCTTCTATACACTACACTACCGAAGTAATCATGCATTTTCGATTGATCATCTTCATCAATTGAAAACGATTGATATAGTTGATTTGATAATAGAAAAACCTTTTGGAAAAATTATTTCAAACTACAGATATACGTTTGATATCACTTTATCCCGTATGACCCCACTTAATTTGACGTGACCGTGATGAGTGAACAGTTGCATCAGTTATTCTTTCTTTGATAATGATTAATTTTCATCACATCGGAATCACTACAAAGTCGGCGTCAGCAGGGATTTTGGATCGGATCTTACAGGGAACAAATTTTGAGCAATACAACCGTGATCATGACCGAATTTTCTCAATAGTAAGTTTCTTTAATAAAATTATGCAAGAACGATGATTTCTCATGAAACATGAGGGTATTTTACCCGTGTTGTGACGTTGGGAAAACTGAAAATAGAGGTGCTCCTCATTTTTCTAAACTGTCATTTGACCACTTTTAGTTTTCAGTTTGTATCTGCTTCTAAACTTAGAATGCTAAATGGTCACATCACAAGATCACAAGATTTAAATGAAGATCATAACTGAACAGGTTTTGTTCTCCGGAAAAAAAAAACAATTAAGAACAAGTCAGCACTGGTTTCATGTGGCTGATTGCCCAATTCGGCTGAAAATTTACTATTCTATCAAGTTGGAGAAATATCCCAGCACTTGCTCAAGCACTTTTCGGGACTTTTAAATCTTGTTTCGATTCAAAAAGAATTAGAGAAATAGACGACCTCACAATTAGAGACACAAAACTATTTGTTATGATGCAGCATTTACAGAGTTGAATTTTCTGTGATAACTACTGGACGTTTTTCATATAATGTCTTTCGAAAAATCTACTTAGTTAAAATTCATAATTGAAATTCCAAATTAGCTAGAAAAAACATAGATGAATTCTATAGAAGAGTCCGAGGACGGACTTGTTTAAGGCGGGGAGGTGTTAAGTTTGTCAAGTTCCTAAACTTATTCTGTTCTATAGTTTCCTATGACGCGATGTTACAATGTAATATGGAATTCCTTTCAGGCGCGACCGTATGCCCGCACCACGAAGCCTCGAGATCTCAGCCGGACGCGGCTCTTATTTCATTTGTACCCTTCTCGCACATTTATTGATATGTAGTTATCATGTTTCTCATATGAATCTGTTATTCTGATCGTGTTTTGTATCTTTCTGTAGCTCATCAAGTTAGTTGATTGAGTTACTTTTCTGTTGAGTGCAAGTTCTGTATAGAACCATAGTTCGTATAGCAAGTTATTGTAGCAAGTGATTATCTTTCTTATTATTATCTACTGAATAAATATCTTATTGCAAGAGATTGTTCTACAAGATAATAGGGAAACTGGAAGTGAGTACAAGTGTGATTAGCAACCACACTTACGAGTAAGCAATAACGGGCAAAATACACAACAAAGTGGCGATCAGGATAGCAAAATCTATTCATGCGACAATTCTTTATCAGTGCCAGTGAGTCGATCGCAACAAAGTGGCGATCAGGATTGTAAACGGATATCACGCAAGTTCTATTGAGTCGATCCCGTTTTGAGACAACAAATTGGTGATCAGGAGTGCAAGTATTCAACGCAAATTTTTTCTTCATATTTGATATTTTATTGCAAAATTGTTCACAATGGTGAAAAAGGATGGTGATGAAAATGTGGCTTTGATGGAAATTATTCGGCAACAGCAAGATCAAATTAAGCAATTGTTGGATATGAAGAGTGGAACAAGTGATACGTCCCGTATTATGGCTGATTTGGATGCGCGAATAAGTACATTTGTGATTGATGAGGAGAGTAACTGTACGTTTAGCCGTTGGTTTGACCGGTTCAGTGATGTATTTACTATTGATGGTGCAAGCTTGGATGAGAAAGCAAGAGTGAGACTGTTACTTGGCAAGTTATGTGATGATGTTTTCGAGCGATACAAGCGACATGTTTTACCTGAATCTACTGGAAACATTTGTTTTGATGATACAGTGAAAACATTGCGAGATTTGTTTGATGTCAAGACGTCTGTGTTCACTACCAGATATCATTGTTTGACAATGGAAAAGATGGAAAACGAGGATTACTTGCAGTATACAGGAAGAGTGAATGAACAATGTGAAAAAGCAAGCATACATACATTGAACAGTGATGGATTGAAAGCACTTCTATGGGTGTACCGTGTACGGTCTGAAATCAAGTCGAGATACAGATCTGCGACAACGTTTACTCATGTTTTTGGATCATGAGTTGGCAAACGGTAGAACAGTGAGTCTCAAGGAGTTGTACAAAGAATGTGACAAGTGGATTTCAATGAAACGCGATTCTAAGTTGATTGGAGGAAGACTTCAAACAGTGAATCAAGTGAAATCAGAAGAGTCTGCGCGACATGGAAGCGACAGAAAGTATAGTACGCAACGTGAACGTGAATCATTCAGTTATGAGTGCTGGAACTGTGGTAAACGAGGTCACAGATCATCTGAGTGCAATGTACCAAGAGTGAGGTGCAACAAGTGCGAAAGAGTAGGTCACAAAGAGCGATTTTGTGACAGGATTCAAAAGTTCAATGCAAGCAATAGTACGACCCGAGTGAACAACTCAGTTGTTGTTGAAGGGGAAGGAGTATATGCGAAGGTTAACAAAGTGCGACGTTACCTACCTGTGAAAGTGAATGGTTCTACAATGCAATTCCAAATGGATACTGGTTCAGATGTTACATTATTGAATGTGAACAATTGGAAGCAAATTGGAAAACCAAGACTGGAAAAGTCAAGAGTTCGAGTGCTCAATGCCAATGGATTTCGAATGCGAATAATTGGTCAATTGAAATGTGAGTTCATCTTGAGAGGTGAACATGGTACAGGTTATGCATACGTGAGTGAAGCAAAAAGTATGATTGGTCTTGATTGGATGAGACAAAGTGAGTATTTGGAGCATCATTTGAGAATGATGGCGAAAGCATGCGAAAGTGGTAACTTATCCAAGAGGGATAACGGAAATAGTTCAGAAACAGTGATTTCTACGGAGTGCATGCAAGTTCAAGCGAAAGGTGAATCGCAAGTCAATAGTTCTGAAGTCAATACTTTGCAAAAAGTATGTGCAAGTGCAAATGGAATGGAAATGAGAGATAGTTCTGTGAGTGCCAACCGGGTGGTCGTGAAAGAAGAAAGTGGTCTACCGAGTCGTTCTGATGTCATGGTCAACTACGTGGGTCCCTCCGATGTCGTGTCTACGTGCTGAGAGTCTTCTACGTGGTTAACTCTGTCTGGTCCTGTGCAAATGGTTCAAAAGCTGAAGCTGTCTACAGCAATCTGTTGGTTTACCTTTTGGCCGAAGCTGTCTACAGCCTAGTTCTGGTAGTCTACGTTTCTCTCTTCGTAACTTATAACTTTTGTTATCTTTGCCCCGTTCTCTTAGTAAAAGGGGGAGGTGTTGTGTAGTTGATTATGCTAATCATCTACGTGAGTATTACGTCATGTCTGCGCCTCGCGCAATGTCCTCTACGTCTATAACTCTCGTGCGTCTGGCTCTCGTGGTCTGGTTCTCTTGCGCCCGCACACTCTCTCACCCTATCGTGTCTATGTCTGTGCATATTGTATACTATTTCTCACGTGTTCTAGAATAGTCGAGCCACGCCCACTTGTCTATAAAAGGCGTGCGCTCTAGTTCTTAGTCAGTTCGAACCCAGTTCGTGTGAGCTGTGAGTTCTTGTGAGTTCTAGTATCTAGTCTAGTGAATCTAGCTAGTTGAGTGCAAGTTCTGTATAGAACCATAGTTCGTATAGCAAGTTATTGTAGCAAATGATTATCTTTCTTATTATTATCTACTGAATAAATATCTTATTGCAAGAGATTGTTCTACAAGATAATAGGGAAACTGGAAGTGAGTACAAGTGTGATTAGCAACCACACTTACGAGTAAGCAATAACGGGCAAAATACACAACAATGGTAATATCTTAGAAAGGGTCAACTAACGGTGAAACTCAATCTAAGAGTGACGTATTCTGGGATTCTGACGACCAGATGACGTCATTTTTGAAAAGTGCAAAGTTGACGTCAGATATATTTCCAAATGGTGAAAATAACTTAAAAATGGTATATTAACGATGAAACTTTGTCTTAATATGACGTATTCTGAAATTCAGAAGGCCAGATGACGTCAACTTTTAAAAAAATTGACGTGAAATATATTTTCAAATGCTAAAAATATCTTAAAAATGGTATATTAACGATGAAACTTTGTCTAAATATGACGTATTCTAAAACTCAGAAGGCCAGATGACGTCAACTTTTAAAAAAATTGACGTCACATATATTTTCAAGTGCTGAAAATATCTTAAAAATGTAATATTAACGTTGAAACTTTGTCTAAATATGACGTATTCTGGGATTCGGAAGGGCAGACGAAGTAAGTTTTTAGAACTGCAATGTTGACGTCATACTTTTTCGAATGATGTTAATTATTGACAAGCGGTTCATTGAGAGAACAATTTTATCTGCACCGTACAGATCAAACTACATACCTACGGCATGTATACAAAAAGAGAAAAATTCATGAAAAAGTGGGGGCCCAACGACTGTTAGATTTGTCTTCTGCTGTGCGCCGCTTAGACAGCTACTCTCAAATGGAGCAGCTACTGCTACAAAAACCGAAAAATACTGATATACTCAAGTATAACTGTTCATTACAAACATACAAGAGTCGTAAAATATTTTTTCAAACATTTAAACTAGAATCTATAAATCACAGATGTTAACTCAACGTAGTCAATAATAGAATTCCTGGTGTTGTGCACAATGGTTTGCAGTTTTTTGTCGTTACTTCAACTCTAGGTGCTACGCTTGTCATATTATTCAACAGTTGTTCTCTCTTTCGCAGCTGTGATTTGTAGATTCTAGTTTACATGTTTGAAAAAATATTTTACGACTTTTGTATGTTTGTAATGAACAGTTATACTTGAGTATATCAGTATTTTTCGGTTTTTGTAGCAGTAGCTGCTCCATTTGAGAGTAGCTGTCTAAGCGGCGCACAGCAGAAGACAAATCTCACAGTCGTTGGGCCCCCACTTTTTCATGAATCAACCATTGCTTACGAGCAGATGTGGCGCCGTCTACGCGCTCACTACTACGTGCTCATCTGGTAGAGTGTAAAAGCAGCGCACTGCGGCCTATGGCATTGAAGTATTGTTTCTCTACCTAGCCAGTATTTATTTTTCATCGGTTGAGTGACATTCAGGCAGCCAAAATTATGTAACATCCCAATAGTTTTTTATGATTTAGGTAATGGTCTTCTCGAAGCCTCGAAGCTGCTCAAAGTTAAGCGATCGCGAAGCAGTATGAATTCAGTTCTTTACGTTAGCAATGCTGTGATTAATTTGTTAGTATCTGAGCGCAATTCCAGAATTCTTTGCAAATTTAACAGAAAGGTACTTAAATTTTGAGAAACGTACTTGAGAAATGTCGTCAGGCGATGATTGAGAAATCACGTTGCCTTGCTCATCATAATGGGCGAGGAATGAATAAGTGGGCCTGTCTGGCGAACGTATAATGCCCTGGAACATCAGAATTTGTCAACGTCAAAGAGGTTAACGAACGTATGTGTGTATGAACTACGAACTATCCAGGAACATTGTAGAACACAATTTGAAACTCTCTTTCACTTCTTTCAGCTGATTGAATGAAGGTTTTGCCCTTTCTAGAGCAATCGTATACGGTGCGGCTGTTTTATTTCACTGTGTTTGTAGCAACTAGTCAACTGAGGGATCTATCAATACCAAACCACAGCCTAACCGCCGGCATCTAATCCTCCTTCACCTTCTATTGATGCTCAATATTCGTTCGATTACTTCTATGAACACCATCCTTCTCCCCCATTGCCTCCCAATCAAATCGATGAAATAAATCGTCAATGTGAAATTGTACATGGTCATTGTCTTCGATGCCGCTTATGTTTTGTTGAGGAGTTCTATATTACAATTGTTCCGTTCAAGTTCCGTACCGCATTTATTAGATTCTACGTCAAAATGTATGACTACGAAATTGTACCACCATCACGTTATAATAACGCTAGGTTATAATTTTCTATGCTCATTGGCATCTCTTCCACACGTTCTCATTTTCAATCTCGCAATCGCATATTTTCTCATCATCGCCATGAATTGTTATGTCCATTATTTCGTGATCTCATTCTGTCCTGATTTGTTTCTGATACATATGGATAAATGAATTATTACTATTACTGCCCCTCTTACTCTGGAAACGGAAGCAAACTTTATGAACAGTACTGATTTGTAACAAACGTTTTCCGTGTTGTTAGCGGACATTTGCTCGAAGTTTTTCGAGAATCCCAAAAGAGAAACCCATACACTATTCTGTGTTTCATAACATGCACGACACATTTGGGCGATACTTCGGATTTTTTTCGAATGCCATGGTTCAACTGTGCTCTCAGTGTCACCCACCGAGTAACATCCGTGTTCATCCTTTCCAGGAAAGAGTACCTCACTGGCGGAAATTGGGAAAATTTCTTGGGTTTCGTACGTCGGTTTGTAATGTTCATCGTAGAAAGAGGTTGATGGGCATTCCTCACATTCTTAAAAACAGAAGTTGTACGCGATATGGTGCATTGATTTTACCGCTCTGATTTTTTCGAAGCGGGTGGCCCGATCCCGCGGTGGTTGTGGTTTGTTTCCGTTGCATTTCTGTAGGTAGTGAACAATGGCGGTGATCGAGATCAAACGACGGTGAAAACTAGGCCGATCACGGAACAAGTGAACGCATGTTAGAAAGAGTGAGCAATCCGTTCAGAAAACACGCGCTTCTGGCCCACCAACAAATCGAAATGCATCACAGCCAAGTCAAAATGCGAACCAAACAATTAATGCGAAAAACTGTATATAACCTGTATGAAGGTTATTTCTCAAATGCACGGTCAACGTGTTATACTCAGTGCAGCACAGACAAACTTCTGTCCAACGATTGCGTTGCGGTGGGATGCCACCGCCGCTGATGCAAATCAAAAACCCAACGATTCTAACCAAGACGTACAGTATAGAATCGTATTTTCTTGACCAACCTCTTATTGATTGAGTTTTGACCGCATAATTTTCCTACCTACGTTTAAACCGACTTACTGTGGGGCGTTGGACACGCAGTGGTTCCAGTAACGACTAGGAACAGGGTGGTGAGAAGAAATCCCATCTGAATAGAGAGAGAGAAAAGTAAGAAAGAGAGATAGAGAGAGAGAAAGAAACGTAAGAGAGAGGGAGAAATATGATTGAGAAAGAGAAAAGATTACAGAGATAGAGAGTATATATAAGACGCTGCAATATACATGATCCCACTAAATCCGACAAATACACACATTTTTCGAAAATGTGTTGCAAAATACACATCGGTTGTCACGAAAGTGGTTTTTCTTTAGACCATGTGTATTCAAAAACCTTGCACACGAAAAATCAACTGGAAACACAGGATGTACGCAAAATGTTGATGTATACACCTATCGAACTTGGTGACACAAAATTGATAGAACCAAAAAAGTGGATTAATAGATTACTCAAAAGACGTAGTTAAGAAAATGTGTAAACCACTAGAAATGCATAAATTTATTAGAATTTTGGTGTGCCTTTTCTGTTTTTAGCTGGTTTTTTTGTGCTTTAAGCGTTAAATTAGAGATTATGCAAAATATTCGTAGGAAAGAATTTGTGCATGTACAAATTATTCGTAGTACTACATTTGTGTACTTAATGTGTACACATTTCAGGATCTACCGATTTTGGGCACACCACTATTTGCACATTTTTGCTTCTACCGGATTTGCGTTTACGATCTTGATTCGTGTTTGCATGTACTTTGGCGGTGTGGTTTTACACATGGTTGATGCAATATTCGTTTTTCAGCTATTCACAGTAAAATATCTGATGCATCGGAGTAAAATACACAACGATGAGCGAGAAAGTGATTTTCAAGTTTTTCTTGTGGGGACATATAAATTGCAGCGTCTTATATGATACGAATTACGAATAATAAAACATAGTTTTTGGTGCAGTTTTTTATACTATTTGTTCATTTACAAAGTTGAATAAAGAGTGTGGTTCTAAAACTTTTCCCAATTACACATTATTCACAATAAATCTCATTTCCCTCATGAAAAGATATGAGAAAATAGAGAAATTAAAACTACGGTCAGGAACAGTTTGGTACAGAGCGCAACCGTATCGCAACAAATTCTGTACGTGACGGTAATTTACTGTACCGCAACCAGCCATTTTCTGAGCACTCAGAACAAGCGTCGTTGCAAAACAGTAAATTACTGTTTATACAGCGTGGCTGTCATAGAAATTGATTTTTCCCCTCGTCGTCTGACGTCTCTTCGGGGCGCAATATTTCTCTAGATTTGTTGCAATACAGTTTCGACCAAACGCGAATTTGTAATTAACAGCCAATGGTCTGAGCAGGGCGCGAGCGGTTCGCGGCGGGACCTATTTTCACCAGCTCCCTGAATCAATTTATGGCGGCAAAACATTGTTTGAACCAAAAAATGCGGGAAACCGCGGCACACTCACGTGATCAGTTCACCCTCTCCATCGTTCAAATTTTTGAAATTTTAAAATTGTTCACAGTTTTCTTCATTCCGCTTTTTCATTAGTGAATGTGAGTTTTGATGACTGGAAGACGGTTTTCGTAGCAATTTGCTGTAGAAAAGGAACCCGTTTTTTTTGAAAAATCTATGCGAATGAATTCTTTTTTTTGTTAAATTTAAGGCTATGCGAATGAATTCTCTTTTTTTGTAAAATTTAAGGCTATGCTAACAAAATCTCTGCTGTATGATTGAAATAACTCTCGTTTAGCAATTGCTGGCTGTGATGTGCTAACTATTTCTCCTTTTACTCACCTTTGTCGAAAAATCTTCACATTGACTTTTTCTTCTCTCACGTTAGTAGATATGAAGTTAACTATTTATTATATTACTTTTTGCATCATCTGACCGACATGAAACTGTTTTATTTTTCAGAATACACTCGTTTCTCGAGTGATTTTCGCTTGATCTTGTTGGATTCAGCTGGTGGGTTCTACCTGCAACGTCGAAGTTCTACAAAGTCGAGATAAAGTCAGTTTTTTCTTAATAGTTATTCGCGCAATTCGATAAGCCACCTCTTTCCCATTCTTTGTTTTGGAAACGGTAGTTACTTGTCAGGTTAACAATTCTAATGTTAATCGTTAATGAAACCGATCAAATTCAAATTCAAATGTTTCAAATGTTAAGTGATGGAGCGATTCAAATGTTAAGTGATGGAACCAACAATGCTTTAATAAATAATTATGCGCTTATTGATGGGTGAACGGAGCATCATTCAATGTCTCTGGGGATTTGTTATTGGTTGTCAGTTATTTCGTAGCTCTCTCATTCCCTGATTCCTGATTCCTTCGTTTGTAGTTTCATCGAATTGTTCAACAATCCTAATGTTATCGTTAATGAAGCCGATCAAGTCATGCGACTCAAATGTTAAGTGATGAAACCAACAATGCTATACTAAATAATTATGCGCTTATTGATGGGTGGACGAAGCATCATTCAATTTCTCTGGGGATTTGTTATTGGTTGTCTGTTATTTCGTAGTTCTCTCATTCCCTAATTCCTGATTGCTTCGTTTGTAGTTTCATCGAATTATTTAACAATCCTAATGTTAATCGTTAATGAAGCCGATCATGTCAAGCGACTATAGCGACTAATTATACAATGCGCACGGTAGTTTTATTTTTCTGAAAAATGTAATAAGTTCTGGTATGGAGGTGGGTAGTTAAAGTGACGGGAAGGGCTCACAGCAGTCACGTGTTAGACTGAATATTCTGAAACCCCGAGTTGTAGTGAAGCGCACCCACTCTTGTGAATCAGATGATTTGTTCGGAACGGAACATCCTGCTAGCAATCGAAGTGGAATAAATGTACAGAATGATTTGGGAACCGCGCTCAATGTTGTTCCACGAGTGCCCGTTGTCACCGATCTTATCGGCTATCGAGAGTCGCGCCCTACCCATGTCGAAAATTATGTCAGTAGTTGTTCTCGAAGCTGTAGTTCTGGTGCTGCTGAGTCATTACACTCATCGCCTCTCGGAATCACACCATCTCGAACTGGCAGGGTTATCTCTCGTACTCATAATGGTTATCGTTCTAGTAGAGTGCTTCAAACAACAGTAAACAATAAAGTGAATGCTAGGTCTTTGAGCACGCCTCGCCGTCGACCCATTGGAATTTGTGCGACCCCATTTGGACCAAGAACTTTCCATGTCATAAGCGACGAGCAGGAGCTACGGGATAGAGTAACGTTTTTACAGTCAAGACATGAACAGCAAGACGGGGATATAAAACAATTATAACCAACCTCGAAGCTGCTCTCCATGAGGCCAACGCTAGGTTCCATGAGTCTAACGCCAATCTACATAAGTCCAATGCCAAGTTAATCAGGTTGCAAGCAGATTTCACCCATTCGAATGAGCAAGCAATGGAACAATGTGGCAAGTTAGAATCTCGGGAGAAGCTCAAGCAACGCTATGTCAGAGTACTATCAACCAGCTCAAAGTAGAGTTAATGCAATGCCGTGCTACATTGGATGAATACAGAATTAAGGAAGTTTCTATGTTGAATCAGCAGAAATTAACTTGTGCGCGGGAAGTAACTGCTCTACGTAACACTCGCGTTTTAAGTGTGAACAAGTCGAATCTCAAATTGAAAATAAATAATTTGCAAAGATCGCTCACAAACTGTAGACGTCGAGAAGCGTACGCCAAGAAAATAGCTAGTGGTTATAAAGCTGAAAATAAAATTCTTTTTGCACCGAAACTGGAACGCCCCCATTGTAAACTATATCGCGACCTGACTGACAATCGTTCCAAAATCGTACGCTTTCAAGAGATAACAACTGCCCTAGGGAAAATTTGTCTTTCCGATGAAACAGACGATATTATCGGATTTTTGAAAGAATTCACGGCTTGGTATGCTCCAGAAGAGCACGGTGCTTCAGAGTCTCTCTCTTCAATCAGCTCTCTAGTTTTCATGCGACAATTCGAAATAAGTTGGAATCGATATGCAAAAATTCGAAAATTGTTAGATTTGCTTTGTGGTCGGCCAGTACTCGCCTCCGTCCGAAGTGTCATAAAACAGAACACTATTTTGAGCGCCAAAAGTCGTACGAGTCTTCTGTTAGAGAAATATTGATAAAAGGTGTGAAGACCGCAGTGCCTGTAATTGAGCTAACCGATCTGGAAAATATATTGCAAAGTAGAGTGCAAAGTTTGTTTGACTCCGGGAAACTTCTCGAGGGCCCCGACTACAACGACAATCTGTTCGTTACCGTTTTCGGGGATAAAGGTGGCACGGATACTAGGCTTTGTGTTCAAATAGGAAATGTTGCGCAATCCAACTCTCGTGACAACCTCATTTTGTGCGGTTCTTATAAAGGAGACGATAAGCGGGAATGGTTGTCTCAATGTCTGAAACGCGTTATAACTGAAATCAATGGCTTAAAGAAAGTTAGTATTGAACGAGGCGGAGAAACTACTGAATTCAAAATTGAATGGTTTCTCTCCGGCGACCTGGCATTTTTATACCAATGTTTTGGACATCTCGGTGCTTCCTCTACTCATTATTGTCTTCTTTGTTCCGACAGTAAATCCTCTACGGTGGAAGCGCTTGATCTGAACCACCGTTTTGTACCGCGCTCCCTCGACACATATCGCGAACATGATCGAGCTGGAAAGTGTTCTGTGTATCGAGACTCAGCTCCTCTGTTCACCTGCATTGACATAGATCATGTCATTCCGCCATCTCTCCATCTCTTTATGGGTATTTCAAAAATGGGGTTCGACGCGTTGAAGGCCGAGGCGTCCGCGTGTGATTGTGAACTAGCTGCGTTCCATCTCTCGTCAAAAGAAAATTCTAACAGCAAATAAGAAACTTCTCAAGGAACTCAAGGGTCGAATCGCTGTTTTTGAGCAAGACTTGAGAAGTTGCTCGCTAGCTCATGAAGTTTTTGTAGCGTTCCAACCGAAAACCATCACTCCCTGCTCGGCAAGACTCCTACAGGACGAACCTGTCTGCGCCGCAGCTCCATTGTGCGTTATGTGCGATAAGCGGATGCATTCCAATGAGAATTGTATGTGGGAGGAATGCTTTAGTTGCAAACAAGATTACCATTACGAATGTGCCGGGATGGTGTCTTCTGCTGGTCGCGCGCTCGAAACGAGACGGCATGATATGCTTTACTTGTGGCAAACTGACTTTGGCTGAACAAATAGATTTAGCTAAACGTGAGACCTCCGAGATAGCAGAGCTTCTTCGTGATACACGAAAAGAGGAATCAGATTTATCAGAAGCCGTTGCTAACCTAGATAAATCATTAAACGGTGGTGTAGGGGAAAAGGTTCAACAGCTGGACGAGACTTTCAGGTCGTGTGGAGGCGATGCCGCTGCTTGGTTTCAAACGTTCAACGGGAATCAAACGCGCAAACTGTTGAGCGAAGAAAATGTGAACAAACTTTGGTCGTTATTCGATGATAGTTCGAGAAAGACGAACTTTGCCTGTTTCATGAAAAAGCTGTGTGAAATTCAATCCTTTGCGAAGGCTAGGTTTTTGACCTCTGATGAGATTGACTGTCTGCCCATTCTGATTTTTGAGTTAGTTGGTGCCCTGAAATTGGCCAACCCTGAACAATCTGTGACACCTAGACTGCATGCCTTGGTTTATCACGTTCCCGCGTTTATCGCCAAATTCAAAACTTGGGGGAAAATGTCGGAGCAGGCAATCGGATCTCTACACGCTCTTCTGAATAGGCTCAACATGCGCCACTCTGCCATACGGAACCCTGAACTTCGCGACGAATCTGTGGTAGAGGCATTTCGTTTCCGGAACTACATGTTCGATCGTCGAGATGAGATGTGAATGGAATCTCAGTGATTATTATATATCGAGAAGTACTAAATGTTCCAAATAATGTACCTATAATATTTTCCGTTCAGATGTATTCATACAACCGTTATGTGAACAACCTTGGTGGACGTGTGGGTCGCAGCGGTGGACAGTTCGGAGGCAGGCGTGGTGGTCGCTCGCGGAGGCGGACACGGTCAGCATCAACATGGGCACGTTCAGCATGGGCACGTTCAGCATGGACACGTTCAGCATGTGCACGTTCAGCATGGGCACGTTCAGCATGGGCACGATCACTATGAACCATACCACATGTCGGCCGCTCAGCAGGCAATATAAGTTCTGGTTTTTCGTTTACATTTTTCGATTGCCTTTTACAGTGTATTTTCAAAGCTAATCTAATCGTTACGAATCTGTAGTAGAGGTTTTTTTTTTTTTGATTTCGGAAAGAGTTGTCTATTGCTAGTTGATATGAAGCTATTCATAACTCAGACGACGGAATTATTTTTAACTACTGTCATTTTCCAAATTAAAACTTGAAACGCCGTAAAAAGAAGAAATATTCCGTAGCTGCAAACTGTATTCTGATGCTTTGCAGGGATATTGCATTGGAAGCTGCCGCCCGCAGAGAAGAAACCGCTCGTCGCAACGCCCGTGAACTGGAGAAGCAGCTCACTTCTGTCAAAACGAGATATGAGTAAGTATCTTTTTTATTACTTTTTATTACTAGATTATTCATTCCTGGCCTTATTCATTCACCACTGTTTTCTGTGGTCACTTTGATAGCTCACTCCGTAACCATTCTATGGGAGCTTTAATTTAAGGCTTTTGTTAGCTACTTCGAAATTGTATTTTTCAGGAATTGTAAAGCTGACGATATCCGCCATAAAGGCCAGCGTGACGCTGCTAAAAAGGAGTTGAAAGAAGCTCGCGTTGAGTTAAAGGAAGTTCGTCGTCAAGCAGATAATCTGAAGCAACAGTTTGATGATCAGATTCGGTGAGTATTTTTTTCCCTCCAGTTTGATAGTCCTTTTATTTATTTCGTTCTTCACCTCAACTCTCAACCATCCCAATTTCGAACAGGGACGTTTTCATAAATTACATTGTAAAAATGAACACTTTCGCCTTATACGTTACCTTCCGTTATTGCAAAGAGAAAATAACCCGTGCCGAAAACGCTGAAAAGGAGTTGATCGCTCTCCGTACGTCGAACGCATCCAATGAAGCTAGGGTAGCTACGCTCGTCACTCAGAAGTCGGTTATCAACAAGAAACTGCATGATCTTCAGAAAGTGCAAGGGTTGGTTCCTTTATTGTTTTGGTTTGCTAGGTGAATGTAGCCAATAGCCTTTTTTTGATGCAAGATGCAATCACGAAATTTCACATTTCCGGATGAAAAATTACGGAGTTTCACGTTTCTGGATGAAAAATTACGAAGTTTCACGTTTCTGGATGAAAAAGCTGGTTCCTTCTGTACAATTTCGAACATCATCGCACCACCACCTATTAAATGAAATCATCGCATTAGTAGTTTCAGATCCAACAAGGCCGGTACTAGCACCAAAATGGAGCCCAAAAAGTCCACCAACAGAGCCACCGCTGATGTTATCAAACGAAATACTTCATTGGTCGCGGAGCTGTGGTAAGATTCTGGTAATATTGCTTTCTACATACTATACTCAGTCTCAATTTATTATTTACCGTTCAAAAATCAGTTTTTTACTCTGCACTTTATTTTTATTTTTTGAGGAACAAACTTTAATAACGTGTTATTCGATTGGAAGAATTGATTAAAAAAGTATTCAATCGATGGCATTCCATGCCGCTTAAGTTCACGGACCACTGGTCCCGTTACCAACCTGAAAAACCACTTTGTATGTTTTCAGTAAAGGAAAATGGCTGGACGGGAGCTTTTGACGCGGTACAACAACATCAAGTATCTCGGAGATGCGCAGCCCAATGACGTCAGTCGCTTCGAGAATGCACTCAATGACCCCAACTTCGTGATGAGGTCAGTGTCTACAAATAATCGAGTAATCTGAAGCGATGTTGAACGGTATTTCTCGTATTTTTCAGTCGAGGTGCTTTACTTGTGGCAAACTGACTTTGGCTGAACAAATAGATTTAGCTAAACGTGAGACCTCCGAGATAGCAGAGCTTCTTCGTGATACACGAAAAGAGGAATCAGATTTATCAGAAGCCGTTGCTAACCTAGATAAATCATTAAACGGTGGTGTAGGGGAAAAGGTTCAACAGCTGGACGAGACTTTCAGGTCGTGTGGAGGCGATGCCGCTGCTTGGTTTCAAACGTTCAACGGGAATCAAACGCGCAAACTGTTGAGCGAAGAAAATGTGAACAAACTTTGGTCGTTATTCGATGATAGTTCGAGAAAGACGAACTTTGCCTGTTTCATGAAAAAGCTGTGTGAAATTCAATCCTTTGCGAAGGCTAGGTTTTTGACCTCTGATGAGATTGACTGTCTGCCCATTCTGATTTTTGAGTTAGTTGGTGCCCTGAAATTGGCCAACCCTGAACAATCTGTGACACCTAGACTGCATGCCTTGGTTTATCACGTTCCCGCGTTTATCGCCAAATTCAAAACTTGGGGGAAAATGTCGGAGCAGGCAATCGGATCTCTACACGCTCTTCTGAATAGGCTCAACATGCGCCACTCTGCCATACGGAACCCTGCACTTCGCGACGAATCTGTGGTAGAGGCATTTCGTTTCCGGAACTACATGTTCGATCGTCGAGATGAGATGTGAATGGAATCTCAGTAATTATTATATATCGAGAAGTACTAAATGTTCCAAATAATGTACCTATAATATTTTCCGTTCAGATGTATTCATACAACCGTTATGTGAACAACCTTGGTGGACGTGTGGGTCGCAGCGGTGGACAGTTCGGAGGCAGGCGTGGTGGTCGCTCGCGGAGGCGGACACGGTCAGCATCAACATGGGCACGTTCAGCATGGGCACGTTCAGCATGGACACGTTCAGCATGTGCACGTTCAGCATGGGCACGTTCAGCATGGGCACGATCACTATGAACCATACCACATGTCGGCCGCTCAGCAGGCAATATAAGTTCTGGTTTTTCGTTTACATTTTTCGATTGCCTTTTACAGTGTATTTTCAAAGCTAATCTAATCGTTACGAATCTGTAGTAGAGGTTTTTTTTTTGATTTCGGAAAGAGTTGTCTATTGCTAGTTGATATGAAGCTATTCATAACTCAGACGACGGAATTATTTTTAACTACTGTCATTTTCCAAATTAAAACTTGAAACGCCGTAAAAAGAAGAAATATTCCGTAGCTGCAAACTGTATTCTGATGCTTTGCAGGAATATTGCATTGGAAGCTGCCGCCCGCAGAGAAGAAACCGCTCGTCGCAACGCCCGTGAACTGGAGAAGCAGCTCACTTCTGTCAAAACGAGATATGAGTAAGTATCTTTTTTATTACTTTTTATTACTAGATTATTCATTCCTGGCCTTATTCATTCACCACTGTTTTCTGTGGTCACTTTGATAGCTCACTCCGTAACCATTCTATGAGAGCTTTAATTTAAGGCTTTTGTTAGCTACTTCGAAATTGTATTTTTCAGGAATTGTAAAGCTGACGATATCCGCCATAAAGGCCAGCGTGACGCTGCTGAAAAGGAGTTGAAAGAAGCTCGCGTTGAGTTAAAGGAAGTTCGTCGTCAAGCAGATAATCTGAAGCAACAGTTTGATGATCAGATTCGGTGAGTATTTTTTTCCCTCCAGTTTGATAGTCCTTTTATTTATTTCGTTCTTCACCTCAACTCTCAACCATCCCAATTTCGAACAGGGACGTTTTCATAAATTACATTGTAAAAATGAACACTTTCGCCTTATACGTTACCTTCCGTTATTGCAAAGAGAAAAAAACCCGTGCCGAAAACGCTGAAAAGGAGTTGATCGCTCTCCGTACGTCGAACGCATCCAATGAAGCTAGGGTAGCTACGCTCGTCACTCAGAAGTCGGTTATCAACAAGAAACTGCATGATCTTCAGAAAGTGCAAGGGTTGGTTCCTTTATTGTTTTGGTTTGCTAGGTGAATGTAGCCAATAGCCTTTTTTTGATGCAAGATGCAATCACGAAATTTCACATTTCCGGATGAAAAATTACGGAGTTTCACGTTTCTGGATGAAAAATTACGAAGTTTCACGTTTCTGGATGAAAAAGCTGGTTCCTTCTGTACAATTTCGAACATCATCGCACCACCACCTATTAAATGAAATCATCGCATTAGTAGTTTCAGATCCAACAAGGCCGGTACTAGCACCAAAATGGAGCCCAAAAAGTCCACCAACAGAGCCACCGCTGATGTTATCAAACGAAATACTTCATTGGTCGCGGAGTTGTGGTAAGATTCTGGTAATATTGCTTTCTACATACTATACTCAGTCTCAATTTATTATTTACCGTTCAAAAATCAGTTTTTTACTCTGCACTTTATTTTTATTTTTTGAGGAACAAACTTTAATAACGTGTTATTCGATTGGAAGAATTGATTAAAAAAGTATTCAATCGATGGCATTCCATGCCGCTTAAGTTCACGGACCACTGGTCCCGTTACCAACCTGAAAAACCACTTTGTATGTTTTCAGTAAAGGAAAATGGCTGGACGGGAGCTTTTGACGCGGTACAACAACATCAAGTATCTCGGAGATGCGCAGCCCAATGACGTCAGTCGCTTCGAGAATGCACTCAATGACCCCAACTTCGTGATGAGGTCAGTGTCTACAAATAATCGAGTAATCTGAAGCGATGTTGAACGGTATTTCTCGTATTTTTCAGTCGAGGTACCAGTAGAAAACCGTTCCTTCTGTAAAGCTTGGACCAGACATTCTCATAACCTGTGCATGAATAGCATAAAACACGACAGCTGAAATACGATAGGTTGTTGTGTCAGATTTCTGAGCGTAAAATCCAACTGACACCTGGTTTCTTCTCGTAAAACGTTTTCACCTGTGAATAATTCTGGTGCTTCGCAACTAATAAACATACATTTCAGATTCTTTGATGATGAGAAACGGAGTTCGATCGACAATGGAAAGGAGAACATGTCCTTTTTCTAACTCATGGACGACGTCATCTTTCCCTCATCATGTTTTTCATCCAAGCTCATTTCATCCACTGCCACTCGATTCTATCGCACCACTTGATTCGAAGTATTGATCACTCATAATTATTGTTGATTTTCTGTTATTTCGCATAGCCGCATATTGTTGTGGTCATATCCGCATATTGTTGAATTTTTGTTCAACCTTCCTTGTTCGTTCACCAGTTTTGTTATTTGTAATCTCCAATAAAACTTCATTAAAATCTGTTTTCCATAAAATAGTCTACGTCGACCACAAAGTATCGCGCGGAGCGCGAAGCGCTCTGCGTGAGTTGTCTTTGGTTCGGCCATTGCGGACTCGTTTTTTGCTTCTAATCGACAAAAAGCTTCAAATATAATAGTTTTTTGAAAACTAAAGAGAGAGAGAGAGAGAGTTAGAAAATCTCGAATTGAACATTATGTGAAAATTTCAGCCGAATCGGATTATTTTCGACTAAGTTATGGTTTCGTGTCGTTTTTGAAAAGTTCCGCCGTAATTCGTCCCTCGTCCCTCCTCCCTCGTCCCTCCTCCCTCACGGAATTCTGTCCGCAAAGTATTGGAAAAACTACTGAACCGATTTAGCTGAAATTTGGAACATAAGTTCTAATGCAAAAGTTAGCCCCGCGCGCCAAATATGAAATGTATAGCTCCTCATTGGCGCCGAGCGCAGGCGCCAATAGGCGCCAAAAACGACTATTGGAAAAAACTACTGAAGCGATTCAGCTGAAATTTGGAACATGAGTTTTAATGCAAAAGTTAGCCCGGCGCGTCAAATATGAGATGTATAGCTTCCCATTGGCGCCGGGCGCGGGCGCCAATGGGCGCCAAAAACGACTATTGGAAAAACTAATGAAGCGATTTAGCTGAAATTTGGAACATGAGATTTAATGCAAAAGTTAGCATGGCGCGCCAAATGTGAAATGTATAGCTTCCCATTGGCGCCGGGCGCGGGCGCCAATGGGCGCCAAAAACGACTATTGGAAAAACTAATGAAGCTATTTAGCTGAAATTCGCAACATGAGTTCTAATGCAAAAGTTAGCCCGTCGCGCCAAATATGAGGTGTATAGCTTGTCCTTGGCGCCGAGCGCGGGCGCCAATAGGCGCCCTGAATGAAATCTAAAGTCACGACAGCGTCACTGGAATCATATAAAATTTGGTACAGTTAATGGTTATTGCAAGTTGAGTTGAATTTACAGGTGAAAATAAATGTTCCGGGTTGACGCCGGGCGCGGGCGCCAATTTGAACCATTTGGCGCCAAAACCTAAACTCGCGACAGCGTCACTGGAATCTTTCGAAACTTGGTACAGTGAAGGGTTATCACATGTTGAGTGAATTTATAGGTGAGAAATGGATATTCTGCGTTGGCGCCGGGCGCGGGCGCCCATTTGCACCAATTTGGCGCCAAAACCTGAACTCGCGACAGCGTCACTGGAATCGTTCGAAATTTGGTACAGTTAATGGTTATCACATGTTGAGTGAATTGATGAGTAAAAAATGATTATTTTGCATCGGCGCCGGGCACGGGCGCCAATTCGCGTCAATTGGCGCCGTAACCTAAATTTTATGGTCTAAATCGTCTTCTTGCATACACAAAACTGAGATTTCTATATTATGAATTTACAAGATTCACTCGGTGAATGGGTGAAATGGAAAGTTGTAGGAGTACAACTAGCAAAAAAAGGACAATTAGTAAAAAGTGGGGGAGCCAACAAATGTGTGAGTTGTGTTTGGTTCGACCTCTATATCAGCAAAAAATGAACAATACGAATTGCTGTGATACTGTAGCAGAAGTATTCTGCAAAAATAGAGCAATACAAATGTTGCACAATGAGTTCACAACGCACGCCTGTCGTCAAAGTACACATGGAATACCCTTCGGCAATTTCTAAAATAATGTGCGTGCGTTGTGAACCATTGTGCAACATTTGTATTGTTCTATTTTTGCAGAATACTTCTGCTACAGTATCCCAGCAATTCGTATTGTTCATTTTTTGCTGATATAGAGGTCGAACCAAACACAACTCACAC
Organism: Litoditis marina; assembly: GCA_964036275.1. Taxonomy (NCBI): domain Eukaryota; kingdom Metazoa; phylum Nematoda; class Chromadorea; order Rhabditida; family Rhabditidae; genus Litoditis; species Litoditis marina. Next base: position 36,877 of record CAXIWQ010000033.1, read on the forward strand.
ATTTGTTGGTTCCCCCACTTTTTACTAATTTATTATGTTTTTAAAACTTTGAAAATGAATCAAGTGCTTGCCGTGCGTATATTGATTATTGTCGAACGAACCCCTAATAGCTTTTGCTGCGAGCGGTTGCGTCGCGGCTAGCGAATGGCGCCATTGCCGCGATTGCTGTTGTTTACACACCGTGTGGCGTAGTTGTAACCTCGTTCAAGTGAGAGCAACTTTTGTGCTCCAGGCAAGAATCGAACCTTCGTTCGCCGTGCGTGAATAGAGCTTCTATTCAATCCGCCATTCAGACATGTGAATAAGGGTGAAAACCAAGCTGAACCTGCCTGTCATGAGTTCTTCATTGAAAAATGTCTTCCTACTACACGTTAATTTTTTCTTTAATTGTTATTTTCACGAAACCGGTCTATCCATGATTTTTGCGATACCATTTTCGGCCCTCTCACACGTATTATTCAAATTCCAGACATGAAAAATACGTATACTTCAACTTTTTATAGAATAGAATAGAATAGAATAGATTAGCTTTTTAACTTTTATAGCTTTTTAACAATGTAAGAAATATTGGAATGAGTTAGTTATGAGCGAAACTATGCCGAAATTTGAGGAGACGAACACTTTTGTCGCCGCCGCCTTTGCCCCGCACGGAAGCCATTTTTGCGCGACGTCGGGCCCTCTAACTCCTCTGAACAAATTTAACTTGGAACGTGAACTCAATTTATTGTAGACGTGTTACCCTTTCAGTGAATCATGCTTATATCTAATAAAATGGTCGACGTACTTTGAAGAAAATGTAATAAACTGTTTTGGAATGTCTGAAGATCTCTGAAGAAAAACTAATCTGCGCAGCGCTCTGCGCTGCGCCCGAATAACAAAGACTAGTGCATTTCCATTACCACGCATCCCGTGCCTTTCTTGAGCAGGTGCAATTTTTGAGTGTGACTACTTATTTATACTCAGAACTTTACACAACTCGGTTGGCTCTTTTTTCATCAGCCACATCGTGTGGAAAAAAGTGTGTTGATGTATTTGTTCAGCTGAGTTTGTTGTGCTCATTATTTGTGCTATTTCGAATAATTTTGGGTCACGTTGTCATCGCGCGACTGTATTGAGTTTATTTAACAACGAATTTGCCGAAACGTTGCCACAATAAATATTTCATCATACTACCTTGTGTACTACAAAATCAAACCATGTTCACTAATTATTTCCATTTTTTTCGCAAACACACTCATTTGTCATACACGTGCAGAGTTTTCCAAGCAAATAGTTTATTAACACTGACTGCGTTACGGCAGAAGTCTACCAAAGTGTTCACGGTGAATTCGAATAGAGTCCTGCTGCTTTGCGGCTGCACAATCCGAACAATCTGCAAGTCAGTCGAAATTCGAAATTGTTTGTATGGTTTGATGTTTGTATATGTTAGATAAAACATATTGCGCACGGTATGCATTTAACGTTGGACAGATACGTTTAAACGACGTGTAGCAAAAGTAACAAGCACATCTGCTATGATTTAATAGTTTGCTTCTTTAATTACGTCCATAATTATGCAATAGCCGCGAGTGTTTGTTTGCGTAGGCAGAAACTACGCACACCACGAACAGCAGCTCATTTGAATACGTTCAACGTTTTCGAATCTCTTCTTCAATAAATATTCTACTTTTTACTATTCGATTATAAAATGTTCTATTCTAGTCTACTCCACTTTTCCCAATATTTATAACAAAAAAGACAATAGTTTCATTGCCTCACATATTGTTGGCCTTTTATAATAATATAATAATCTTTTACGGCAACTATTTCAGCCGTGTATTACTTTATTGAGAGAACTACACAATCACACACAAATCATATATCAACCGTAGAAGGACTGTCCGTAGAGGGGTGGAGATAGGCATCGGTGAGCTTTGTTACCAGCTCATGCGGTCCGCCAGACAGATACCGCGGCGAGCGGGGATCGAACCCAGGTCTGTGGAGCGACAGCCGAACGCTAACCACTTGACCACTCGGCCCCCTTTTCTGGGTGAATGTGAGCGGCGAAAGATCCCTCCTTGTCCGAAACTGTTTTGTGAAGAAATCTTGCTCCCAAAACGTCTGAGGTTTGCTCTACTGCAAATACATGCATCGAAGTTGCTAGACAAAATTCTGTTCTCAACGTGCTATTCCTCAAGCGTTACGCACTGTCTGAAGTGGTTCAGAAAATATGTATTTGTCAGTTCTGATTGACATAATCCCACCCCAACCCTTTCTGTTGGAACCACACACAATGTGAACTAATGAATTTCAGTCATATCTGGTTTCAGCACTTCGATCAAGTCGTCTCATTACCAACCATTCACTACGGGTCTCCATCTGAGATAATCGATTTCAGTTCCATCCAGGGCCTTCCATCCATCAGTCAAAACAAGACCAATCCACACGGAAGAAGAATTCACTGTGATGTTCGAAACAGAGACTGGAAGCAAGTCAACAGTCAGAAGAGCTTTCACGAGAAAAAAAAAACAACCAAAATTACCGGAGAGTTCGAGTTCGAAATAGATAAAAACAAATCTACTTACCAAACGCTCGTTGCATGTCATTGTCATTATGAGGCACAAACAAGGAACCGCGTTTTTTCTGACATTCATTCGACGCAGAAGACAATGTGTCATCTGTAACAATGTTAATCGTTAATTTTCATCACGTAAATTCACAAATTAGGAAAAGCAAATGTTTGTTCTGTTCATATCAATCAAGTCCGTGATAGAAAGTTGGAAACACTGATAAGATCAACCTAAATTGAAAATAATTTTATAGAAAAAAAGGATAAACTTGTATGTATATGCACTGTTTCAGTGAAAATAGAATGTTACAACGGTGCAATTTTTGTAATGCTCACATCATTCTCTAGTTAATAGTCAAACGTAGAGTCAGAAGAGTCGACTCGCTTTTTACTTGCTCTTTTCTATTGAAAATTACCTATACAATAACCATTCACCTCTTTCGGTCACCCACAAACAGTTTCCTCCGGCGCTTACTTCTTTTTTTCCACAATGGTATTCTGGACCTACAACTAGTTTGATTATTGCAAAGATGAGTTGCAAAGATCAAGCCACGAATTTTTTGGAATTTTTTTGTTGCAAAGATCAAGCCAAGACCTGTTTGGAATTTTTATCATGATTGTATCAAAAATTTCACCCGTAACGCAAAAAAACAATCAACAGACGAAGTTCAGTGCTTTTCCGGTTCTTGAGAATGTAATGAACTGAACTCACCGAAAACGCATGGCTGTGACGAGCTGGTCTGAAATAAAAGTGTCAATTCAGGGTAAAATGGAAACCGAACACAATACAGAGGGATAATGGCAAACTCACCAGGATTCCTTTCACTTCCAACTTTCTGCGTAAACTGTTGGAAACGGTGTTTCTCGATGGAAATCCAGGGTAGGGAACGGACCAACAATCGGACGACTTCACAAAACATGTCAACTGCAAACATTGATCAACACAATTTGAGACACTGCGCCTCTTGAGAGAACTGGTAAAAAGTTAAATTCCATAAGGTTAGATGTTTGCTCCATCAAATTTGGTAACGTAACTAATTACCATCCAAGAAAAACAACCAGAAAATAATTGTGAATTGGTGTTGTGGAATAAGTTATATTTTAAAAAATTGAATAAGTAACTGTGTGTAACTGTAGAGAGGTGTTATTGTTGGGAGTGGTTTCAAAACTTTCATGAAGCAAAACTCACCGAAGATTTGTCAAAATGTGATCTCATCGGTAGTGCGACACATTTCTTTTCCATTGTGTTCCCTATAAAAAAGTTCACTTATGTCTGCCCTTCCCTGATTACAACCATCAACTTATGAACATGCTTGGTTTATTCAAGAATGACAGGTATGTGACTTCTGAGAATCGCCTCGATCAAGTTTCGCAGTGTTCAATTAAAGTGCGAAAATCACCTGAACCTCCTGTTTGTCCCAAAATGTTCGGTTCCTGAATAAAAAAAACAAATGAACTATTCAACATAAAACCCCAAACATTTATGACTTTATGAATGATTGTTAAGAGTTCTGAGATGTTTTACGTTGGTCGTCGCAACTACTATATTGTACGTATTATGTCGTCAGAGGAAACCACAATGAATTGCGCAGATACTATTATAATGAAGCGGACGAGGCGTCATTTGTTGTGTTGTTTTTGCACTCTGTCGTGGTTGTATGTATTTTACAGCTTTTTTGTGTATTAATCGCACAGGACATTCTTTTTCATGCAGTTGATTAGACTGGTTTTTTTGTAAAGTGCTAAATTTCATCATAATTGAGTTGATTTTGTTCAAACTAGTTTTACCTTCATACACGTGTTTGTCCCATCCAACTGTCTGTAACCTGACTTGCAAACAATAGGCTCTGAAACGGAAGGAATTTTAAAAGGATCTGTATTTTACCTTATGTACAAATTCCTTTATTGTAGTATATTTTTCGCACGGGTAGGGCATTATCTGTTGTACTTGTTTTTCGAACATGTAAAACATTAAAGGTGGTCTGGCAGGAACATTTTCGAAATTTAGATTTTTCATGGTTCGTTACTAATATTGTCATAGAACAGACTATATAACCAATACTTCGTGCAACCATCACAAATTTAGCCAATACCCATGAATAATGATGACATACAGAGTTACCGTAACCCATCACTTTATAAAACAAGGTGAATTGTGCGAGAAAACTCAATGATAAGTATTTTAACAACACGTAGACCTGTAATTTCACAAGCAAAGCGGATAAGATTTTTTTATTTCATCGGAAGTTTTCATATTTTGGAAAATGAATAATATGAAGAAAAACAACATACGAATAGTAATCAATCATAATCACAATGTATAACTCATAGATTTTTGTTTTGATAGTATTAGAAACAAGAGACCTACAGTACAAAACAGAGGTAGGGAAAGGGAATCGTAAGAGTAGAAGTAGACCCGACATTGAAACATATAACATCCAGAAATAGGCATGCAGAGACAACTACAATTTTTGAAACATGCTTCGAAACCTTACACCAGAAACCACTAATAATTTGTGACTAGACCCCCTTTTTCAAATATGATCCCGAAATTTGAAAGGAAACAGCAAAACGGAATAAGACCGATAAAAAACTAAATTATACTATTTCTTGTGTTTGTTTCCTCCATGTTCCATGTGTGCGCAAATAGCTCGTAGGAATAGGATGGGGAAGAGGGCAGACGGGGCATGGAACATCTGCAAAACAAATGTTCATATCCACCAAAACATCCAAAACCAACCCAATAGTAAATAGAATTGTCGTAGAAAGTTTCGTGGATTTCCTGAGATTCTCGTACTTTTTCGATATTATCGAAATTGATTCGATATCGGAATGAGTTTCGAGAAATTCAGTATCAGCGAGATTGACTAGATAACTACGTTTACCAGTCCCTGACCAATCACAACATTCACAACCATCCCTTACTAGCAAGCAGAAAAAAGAAAAGAGTATTCATACTCCAATAAAGTTTCCCGAATCCAAATAGAACCCGGAATGAGAAGCGTGAAAATAGGTGGTTTTTCCCGAATTGAAGGAGGAGGGAGCCCGTTTTAGAACTTTTCTTACTATATGGTCAGCATCTTGCGCTGACTTTCGCTTGTTCGTGAATACAGGAGAAGATAAGACAAAGTTATCTGCTGATCATCGTTATTACCATATACCATTGAAGTTGTCCGAATAGTCAAAAAAATTCGAAAAACGGACTACTTTTTCGCTGAAAACGGTAGAATTTCTCTCATTTTGGTGCGAAATCATCAATTTTCACGTGTTTGAAGCCAAAAACAGACTTCTTTTTGTAGCTTAGTCATTCGAAACAAAAAAGGCAAAAAAGTTCCCTCTCCGTCAAACCTGGGAATATCTTACCATTTTTGATAAAAGCAGTATGTATTCGTAATGAAAACTGGTTCATTTCGCTATCAAGTATAGTCAAAATTTT
>CAXIWQ010000034.1:0-31003 GCA_964036275.1 Litoditis marina
AAACTTCCTAGCAAAACAACGTTTTCTCTTGAAGGTATAAACCAATTCGTGCTTAAGCATTGTGCTGTTTCTTTAGCGTTACCCTTGAGTATCGTTTTTAGTGAATCATATACGACTTCGTACGTACCTAGTCAGTGGAAAATAGCAGTTGTTCAACCTGTACATAAAAAGGGTAAATTGTCTGATCCTGCCAACTACAGGCCTATCTCTTTAACCTCGCCAGTATGTCGTTTAATGGAACGAATTATAGCTGATCGTGTCAGATTTAGTTATGAGTATCTAATCAATGCAAATCAATTTGGTTTCATGAGAAAAAGATCTTGTAACTTAGCTCATCTGGAGTCGATTTCTAGTTGGCAACGTACCTTGAAGTCGCGCAAGCCCTTTGATGTGATCTACTTTGATTTCAAAAAAGCTTTTGATATGGTCCCTCATCGCAAACTTTTGCTGAAATTGCAGTCTCTTGGTTTTGATAATCTTCTTATTGAGTGGTATCGTACCTTCCTCGACAAAAGAACAAGTATTGTGAAAGTCGGGGACAAATTAGCATCAAATAAATTGAATATTACTTCCGGCGTACTTCAAGGTACCGTTAGCGGCCCGTTGTTGTTTTTATTTTTCATAAATGATGTTTCTCTTGTTCTGCCTAATACTGTAGACCATGTATTGTTTGCTGATGACATTAAGATATACAGTAATATTCCTAGTGATTTACAGCTGGCTATTAATAATATTGTTGACTGGTCGAATGCTTGGTCCATGCCTATCGCCCCACATAAAACTGCCCTTCTCAGACTCGGAAGTAATAATCAGTTGTTACCCTACCATATACAAAATGTAAATATACCTACTAGCTCTAGTACGAAAGATCTTGGTGTGATTATTGATGAAAAGCTAAAATTTGAATCTCACATCAACTCTAAAGTTGCCCTGGCCAATATCAAAGCCACTCAGTTACTCAAGGCTTTTCGCTTCACAGATGCTAGTAGGTATATGTCTTTGTTCAATGTTTACGTTAGACCAATTCTTGAATATTGCTCCGAGATATTCAGCCCTCCTCCCAAATCTAGACTGTGTTGTCGGTTAGAGGCTCCATTGAGAAAGTTTACAAAAACTGTATGTATTCGTTGCAAAATCCCGTTTGTTTCGTACAAAGACAGACTTTCTAAGCTTAATACCCAATCGAGTTATGCTAGAAGAATCGCTATTGATTTACTCCAAGCGCACAAAATTCTGAATAAAAAGTCACAATTGGTCAGATGTCCTTTTGTTCTGAGCAGAAATATCAGACACAAAAGTAGGTTAATTCGTCAACTCAATGTATATCGTGATGATAACTGGTTCTTTTCTCGTGCTGAACGTCATTGGAACTCATTCAATAGAAATGAATCTGATATGCTATCAATAGGTCAACTACGTGCTAGATTGAAAAATATTGATGTCAGATTGTTCGGTGAGGTACCACGTTTCTTAACATAAACACTACTGTAATTGTTTTCCCCATCTCTTCTCTCTGTACCATGTTTACTTGTTTACGATGTATTCGTTTTCCGCGATTTTTCATTAAACGCTCCCTTGTAAGTTGACTGCGTCTTCAACACGCAACCCCTTGGGATCCGTATTCGCCATAGGTACTCTTATCATTTTCATGATACTTTCATAATTTGTACTGTGTTTAACCTATGCGAATGAACTTTTTATTATTATTATTATTATTGTTTTTGGTATTGGAAAACTCAGTTTTGAGTTTGATCCTCTATTTCTGGAGTTTGAAAAAGTATAAAAGTTTGAAGGTAGTTTGATGCCGCGTGTCGTTCGCAACGCATCTTTGTTTTGCTTCTGTGTTGATGAATTACAGCTAGAAATAGCAAAACTTCGAGAATGAAGAGCAACCGTGAACTGGAAATTAGCTTCATATATGACAAGCAGGGCAGACGAACAAGAGAGAGGCATAGTCATCTTCGTTCCTACTGAGACTAGTCAATGCATCAAGTTTCAAGTTGGTTGTATTCTGGAAGACACTCTGGGATAAGGAATCGGATCTGAATTCAGAGCAAAATTTGGTAAATAACATCAATGTGATACACACTTGAAATTTTTTTTATTTCATTCAGTTTAATTTGAGTTTGTTAGTTGGGCTGTGTTGGCGTTGCGTCATGCAGATCATACCACAACTTATGTGTTGTAGTCATTCCTTTTTGAAACACCTTTCGTATCGAATATCGTCACAGTTGGTCGAACTAACTAAAATTGCCTATAATTACGTTGAGGGCGTGATAGTAGTATATCCTTTTTCTTCTGTATTCTTAGCTATTTATAATCTGGAAATAATGAGAGATTTAGTGAGCATTTGATACATTTAAATTAGAAATCGAACCAAAAAAACAAAAAAGTCTAAGTAAGCAGTGACACAATCTATGTTGTAGTTCGATCCCAACGTGCAAAATTCTACGCAGAATTCAATCGAAAAGTAACGTGTCTAACCTACAAACACAGCAGAAAATGACAAAATACTCTGAATTTGCTTACTAACAAGAGAGCGAACCCTAGAGTAGCGTTTTTTAGCCAAGTTTCTATGCAGTTGGAGGCGCCAGGCGCGGTAGCAATCCCTCGAAAACCTCATGAGATAGCACACTGTCGGCATGGTATTCTCGCTAACAGTGATGTTTGGGAATGAACTTCACTGACGGTTTCGGTGACGTAACCTGGTTTTTTACCTAACCGGTGTTTGGTAGTAGTATTTTTCAGTCTACCTCAGTAGGCAACCGGTTATTAACCTGGAACAGAAAATCTAACGTAATATGTGTTTTTTTACCGATAGGTTCTGCAGCAACCTGATTCTAGTTCTTGGTAACCTCTCGCTATCGGTTATCTGTAAGGTACCTTGAAAAAATGGTTACCAATACCGTAAGGTTACCAAAAACGGGTTAGACCTATAAATGGTCGACAATGGTCGACAATTTCTATTCGAGTTGGCCAATCGGAATATATTGTTTTCTTCGATAGTATCTTTCACAGTAAAATTACAGTACAAAAAACCTTCTGGGCATTAGGAATGAACTGAGCGCCCAAAGAGATGGAAGCATACCAATTGAAGGTCAAAGATTTTTTAGAATCTCTGTTTATTTATTGTTTACACTGAATTCATTTAAATTGATTTTTTTTGGGTGCATTTCGGTTCTACGTCATGCATGACTAGTTCTTATCAAAGACTAGTCTCTGTTATCTAAAATAACGTCATGAGCAACTGAATCGGCCTTTAAAGCCAGTTGCACCGAGCCATTGTATCAATCATCGAAAACACCATCTGGAGCCGGCTGAGTATATGGTTGTCTCGCTCTCTTTCTATCTCTGTCTCCTCTCTATCTCTATCTATCTCTCTCTTCTCTCTATCTCTATCTATCTCTCTCTCTTCTCTCTATCTCTCTACTTGTCTCTCTCTCTTCCTCACTCCTTTTTCTCACTTTCCCTCCAGAATATTTTCAATCTAACAATTACCCTTTTTAAAATTGATTAGAATTGAATAGGCTTGTTCTTACAATCTTATGTTTTTTTTGTAAATAATTACAATTTTCCAGTTTTTTCAAATGGAAGCTCCCCCGCTATACACATCTAACGCCAACACAGCGCAATCTGTGTTAGCTACAGTAACCCTTCCTCCAGCCTATTCCCCTGAGGATAGTTACATGGAGCCCACTCCCCTCTCGTTCCCTGATTTGACTGTAAACCCGCCTGCGAGTGTTCATTTCATGCCTCCCAGTTGTTATACAATCGAGCATTGCCCTAGAAGATGCAGTGTGGAAGGTATTTGCAATAAATGGATCACAGTAGACAATAATATCATAGTGTTAGCGTTTTCCGAAGCAAGTCTGTATGGTTTATATGGCGCCAACCCATTGTGTGAGTAGTCTCAGCACATTGCTTTCAGGCTGAAATTTGTAACTAATGGCATGTTCTGAGATCAAACTACAACGAAAAGTTAGTAACTCCCTGTGGAGAGCGGGTGTATCTGCTCTGTTTCGTACAGCTTCTGCGTGATGTTGAAACAAAAAAGTTTTGATCACACAGTACTTCCGATGAAACTGCAGTTTAGTTGATGAGGGCTTCGGAAATGAATTTTTTTCCCGAAGTCTTTATCAATTGTATCTAACCGCAATGTTGTTGAACGAGTTGAAAATTGAGTATGTATCCCACGTTTTTCGAGTTTTCCTCAACTGTGCGAGCCGAAAAGCTATATTATCAATATCAAACTACAACGAGACTTTGTTTACTACGTCATGCTGATTGTTATATATGTTCCTTTTCAGGCTGTGCTATGACCGATCCACAATCTCGGAAACTTCGTCTTATCGCCATATTATCTGTTATCATAATCGTGACTATCGTAACCGTTGTATTACTTTCTGTGGACAGCAGTGGATATTATTGATTTTCATTCGAAAAAATATTTTTCAGAACATGCACATATAATTGACTTGAAGTGATGACGAATTTGTTTTTCATTTCGCTCAAGAGTTGCTAATATTTACACATCTCTGTATGAATTATACGGATTTATCAATTTTCATTTACATTGTACATTTGGGAACATTTTGAAATTCTCTTTCAACGTGGTCAGAACGGATCTCTTTTATTCTCAGCATTATATAAGAATTCTGAGTTTGTATGTTTTATTACTAATTATAAAGATGTCATGATTCTTGCTCAACTGTTCGAATGCATAGTTCTTTGTTGAGAACAACATATTACTCCCTGCACGTCTATACATTTATCGATACCATACCACTCGAAGAACACAAAATACATGCAAAATATTCTCTGCTGACTTTGAACGAAAAATTAAATGCGATCAGAGGCAGACTTTGTTGGATGGGAAAAAGATATACGTTCGAGAAACTGAATATCGAACAGTCGGTGCGCGCAAAAGTTACTAGGACGGCGACAAACGTGAAAGTAGAATGGCTGACTCACAATTTTCAAAAATAATATAGTTCGTTTCAACCATCGATAGTAGCCAGTTACAGTAAATTTCAGTGGGCGGAGTCAATTATTTTGAAAATTTCCAACCGCGACCAGCCTAATCCAAATTGTTGGATAAGCTGGGTATCGAACTTAACTGCGGTAGGTGGCGCGGCGCCCACAAGCAGCCAGACATCGGAACATGCTTTCCAAAACTAAAAACAGTGATATCCAACCATATTTTCTGGCCGTTTATTAATGCCTGTTTTATCGCACAAAATATTCTTTAAATTGCTCCCCAAATGTGGTAACCTTTTGGAAACAAAAAAGTTGCAAAAAACATTTAAAAAAAACCACTTTTCGAATTTTGATTTGCAACGAGAATACTGGCAAGCTGCCAGATCAATTACCTGCAACATAGGGTGCACTCAGGCCAGCATGGCTGACTACTATCAATGGTTGAAACAAACTATATTGAAAATGAGAAACCATGCAACGATATTGAACTATTTTTCAAGTCTCGCAGTTCAGTTTCCAGCATCCCGTCGTTAGTGAATAATTAACGTTATTACGTCAGAGACTCAAAACCTCTGTTATATGAAATGAAGTCATAACCAACTATCACTCTGTCAAATTGATTTTTTATACAACAATGTCACAATCACATGAAGAGAAACTCAACTAGGACTGTACATTCAAGATGTATCACTCATCTAAACTAAACCAAATGCAGGCACTACACTGCTAATCTACCGCTGAAACAGCACAATCTTACGCTACAGTATCCCCTCACCTAACTCATTCTCTAGAAAATCACGACAATGTCAGTGGGAGGCCTGAACGAAAATGTGGCTCGAAAAACTCGCCAGCAAACGATTGAACATTTGAAAAATTTGTTTGTAAGCGCTATTTCGAATGTGTTTGTTAAACAAAGTTACAAAGTTCCGTGAGAAAAGTTCCAGGTCATCTTCTTGGTGTCTTTTTGGAAGTTAATGAATAATAGGACGAACATGTTTGTACATGATGGACGAAGAACTGCGAATCATGACAGATAATATAAACTATTAGTCAAATGTATGGTATTTGTATCATCAACTTGCTCGAAGGATGAAAATATTACATGGAAAAATAGGAAAAATTACAAACATTCATTGAAAAACCAGTATGGTTCAATTTTTGAAAATTATACGAGTAAAAAACCAGTATGGTTCAAACGTCAAACATTGTAAAGGTGAGGACTGAATCTAAATTGAATGCTGTGTAATTTATCTCGATGCACGTCTTATACTTTTTTCACCGCCAGATAGCGATATTGTATGGTATAATTGCAATAGAAATATAGTACATATGGTGCCAAATTCATAAACTTCCGTCTCTCGCCGGAATCGAACCTAGGAGCAAAAGATCGGTAGTAGCCCGCAACCACTGCGCTACTGGAATACATAACCGAATGTTTTGGAATCGAAATCATGTTCGCGTACACAGCGCTAAGTGAGATATACAGTACTCTTCCGCCTTTTCGTTGGCGACGACTATATGATCAAACAGCGGAATGGTGCTAAATGCCTCGTTTACTTCAAATCAACCCTGTAGGTGAGTTCAACGCAACGTGTTCGTTTGTAAAAACGTCACGGCGTCTGCGCCGGCAACTTTTTTCTGGAAGACAGCTCTTCGTATTCTTCCGTTCACGATGACCAGAATCCATGGAGGGGTGAGTGATATCAAATCGACCACGACGAAATTGTAGCGAAACAGAATTCCAAGCCAGAAGTACTTATCCTTGGACTCCTCTGAGTTGGCCAGATAGTAGAAAAGAACCTGAAATGAAATAATCTTCAGAATCTTCAAGTTAATTCCGTGGATATTCATTGATAACATGTGTGTGATTACTACTGTTGTTATTAAGGATCATAAATTGACATCATGATTCCGCAAACGATTTTTTCCCGCCATTTTGTAAACGAAGAGACCGAATAGGCGTTGTACTTTGATCGTAAACTTGAAAAGCATCCTGATCAAACTACGAACACGATAGAATACACCGCATATACCTGCTCCAAATCAAAACCTTATGTGTGCTTCATAACTGTTCTTCTGAGTAGAACTGATCATAGACTATTTCTGATCTATAGGGCTCCCCGTTCCCTAAGCCAGTCTATACGATTCATTGCCCGATATCGCGTTGTTTGTAGTGTGATCCGTTGGCTTTCTGATAATAATCGTTATGAATCATAGTTATTATATCGAGATAAAACTACAACGAAACTTTGATTTCTTCATCAAAATTCTCTTTTCCCACCTGGTTGATAGTTTGTAAGAGCTGCAATACAAAGTTACATGCCCCCACAATCCACAGTGAGCGTTGTATTTTTCCATTGGTTTCCGTGATGTCTTCGAACTTGAGGCGATGTACGCAGCTGAGTACAAAGATCATATTGAGGGTGGTAGAAGAGACAGCTGCATAGAACGTGTGGGTACTCAGACGAAACTGTAACAACAATTTCATCTGTGCAATTTGTATCAAAGTAAACAAATTCTCCAATTCGTGTTGCAGGGATCGTTCAGATGGGAGCGGGTGAAGTTGGTTCATTCAGTTTGACCCGACGTGTTTGTAATTTGATCGCGTCGTATTGCAACAAATGTGCTCGGAATGCAGACCAAATTACAACTCAGGTGTTACCCTATATTAAATTGGAACGGGTAATATTCGGAAAAAGTGAAGTGTGAATGTGTGACTTTCTCGCAACTACAGCTGTGTTTGTAGTTCGATTGGCTTAGGTATCAGCCTTATTTCTAGAACACGTGCCAAATTTATAAAATATCCGCACCATGTGAGACTCGAATAGAGTCAACACGTTTGCGGGCGCGGTCGGTAAGCCATATCCTAACTAGGCGTATACCAACACTGTTGAGTGTTGACGAATCCAGTTCATTTGTTCTCATACAGCACAAAGAGAGATATACAGTATACCCCCGTCTTTCTTCGAGCCACAACTATAGCACCATATATCTTGAATTGCAGTTACCTGACTGAATGGTTTCGTATAGTCCATGTTCGATCCTTCGCCGACGGCGTATAATCGAAAATATGCTTGTGATGGAAGAATATACCAAGTGAATCCGAGCGAAATTACAGAAATAGCAAACCAGGAAATGGGAAGAAGCTTGCGCCACAGCTGAAAGCATTATTATCCACTATTTACCGAACATAATACTGCTGATGCGCAGTTTTCATGCACAGTTCATAACGTAATTCATAATTTTTTTTTTATTCAGTTCTATTCCCGTATTTTGAACGTTTTGGTCTGTTTGAAAGAATCGAATAGTTTTTCACAAGATCAAACTAAAACTAAAACTGTGATGTACTCCGTAATTATTTTGCGTAAACAATACTGAGTAGTGAGAAGTAATTGTATGTGTGGTTTAAAACGAAAAGTCAGGTGGTAATGAATCAATAAGCACCGGTCTACATCTACATTACAGTTATGAACTGCGGATTTAGGTATTCGTCGGCAGATAAGATAGTGGGTAGGTCAAAGATACGCAGATGCGCTTAGCGTTCTTCGAAGCCCATTCTTTGCGGAAAATACTCGCTCTCCTTTAACAAGTTTGATGGATGTTCGTGTTATACATTGGAGCAAGAATGGAATCGCATTGTCTTTTTAATAGCCAAAATCGAAAAAAAAAGGGGGAGGGGGTAAAATTCGTAAAACAAAAAGTACACGATTGCTGAGTAAACCGTTTGGGAACAAGTTAATATATCACTGCTAACAGCCGAAAATGAATAACACGAAGTTATGGAACGGCTTGTTGAGAAAGTCAATTATGAGCACAATTACTTTGTCAATACCATAATGTAGTTATCATAGCACCGTGACGAACCTTATCATAGCTCATGGGAAAATAAATCGCAGTCCATCTGTTGAATCCCATTATAAGGAAAGAGAACAGTTGCCAAACTTTCAAAAAAGCTCCAAGAAAATAAAAGAATGTTAGATGGAATCCGAGAGGCATGTAGACCAGGCACGACCGACAAATTGTAAGATTTGGTAGTCGAGCGATTAACCAATCGTCCAACACTTCCAGCATGTTCTAGAAAGTTGTATATTTTCAAGTCAAATTCAGTGTCCCATCTTGAAACTTCAACGTCTCAAGAGTAATGGAATCGTATCAAATCATCCTCATACCAACTCACAAATCAAATCGAAACCAAAGTTTGCTTTCAGGTTTGTAGTAAAAACCGATTACCGTGATTAGAACGAGCTGGATTTTTCTCAAATCGTACTTTGAACGCGTCTCCGAGTAACTGTGATTGAAATCTGCTCTACATAATGAGTTATAACGTACAACACGAATTTCTATTGTCTTTCCGTAACTTTAACTGTTTATCCATATTTATAGTAGAAGGTGGAGGTTGAAAATCTTGATTCCCCCTTACCATGCACGCTTCTACAACGAAATGCCGGAAAAATGGTTGGGATGATAGTTCCGAACTTTTTATGACAGAGATGATCATAATGTAAAGAAAAAATGATGCAACTGCTGGAATTATATACAGTCGATTGGTTTCCATAATTTCCATGCCAGTTTTTTGATTCATCACTCTGTGATTATAAAATAGAGTTTGTTATTCGGTCATCGTTGATGGGAAAATCTTTATGGAGTGACTAAACCATCGTAACAGGTTCTCGGAGAAATCACTGACTCGGCCCCCGCCGACTGAGTCGAAATTGAGACGGCAACGACAATGTCGCTGCCGTGACAAATTTTACTCATGAAAATAGCATATGTTTTGAGGAGACGCAGGCTGATAAACAACGGTTAAAACTGAGACGGCAACGACATTGTCGCGGCCGTCTCACGTTTTACTCATAGTAATCTCTCCAGTGTTATCAAGCCATACTTCTTGTCAATTGTATAGTCACTGGAAACACGTGAAACACAGCCGAACTCAAAGTGTGCAATGACTTAATGCGCGCGATGCCTCGTTAGAATGCTAACTTTACGTGGCTGTTCAATATACTTCTAGTACTAACTTAGCATACTACTGCAACGTTAATAAAAAGAGCACGTGCTGGACAGTCGTGGCTCACGGAGAGACGAAAGCGTACTGTATATCTCACTTTCCGCTGTGTACACACACATGCCTTCGTTGGAAGAGTTTGCTATTTGTATTATAATGTTGCACTGGTCATCGTCCTGATACGAATCATTATCTCTCAGGTTCGATTTTGGCGATAGACAGAATTTTATAAATTTGGCACCCACTTTACCTGCTATCGCTGAAATGAGATAAGGAATGAAGTTTTCATTCTCCACAAAACTTGGTCCTTCTAGTGCTTCTTTGTTGAAATGAGTTATGTCCGAGGTAAAATTTCTGTGGCCAGGTAAGATTGGATAAACTCCGCCAGACGAGAGAAAATCACTGTACGTCAACCACACCCAGTCGAGCATGGAGGTCCGAATTGAAATGGTCAGTATTAAAAACTTCACCGTAACACAAACAAATAGGTCCAGTTAAATTGAAAACAAAAAAGGTTGTTTCTGGATGAATAACGTTCTATGGAACAGTTACACGAAAATAGATAAGCAAACGACAATTGATATCATTTTCCGGGTTTAAAGAATCCGTCCCGCTTTAATTTTGACTTTTGAGTTAACAATCTGACCCTAAGGCAAATGAAAAACCATTATCAAAAATATATACTTCTATATCCCTATCTTGCTTCGTTTTCTCAGCAATGCGGCTTACGTAATTACACCGGTAAGGGAGTTGCGTACGGGGTATGCTCGAAGTAGCCTATATAAGTGCAAAAACGATTTTGAAACACTCTTTCACATACGAATACACAATTAGAGGCTGCAAAATGAAAATAAATCTGGATGTAAATGAACCAAGTCAAGTTGCGTCACAGTGAACATGTTTATGTCCCCTTCTGTATTGCTTGATGTTATGCAAATTTCGCAAATTTTCAATCAGAAAGTTTTTTCATAGTCTATAGGAAGACACTAAGCAACTAGTTTGAGCTTTTTAAATTTTTTGTGAAACTCCAATTATAGCGGAACGGTCTTTAATAAGAGAAAATACATGTTTTCTTGTGAAAAAATAATGAATTCCAGCCATTAAGATCGGTTGAACCCGTTAAGACAAAAATGAATTTTGAAGCAATTCTGACTCTTCAAGAATTTAAGCATTTTACATTCCGTCAGTTTCTGTAGCCACATCACTGTTAAATGGTAATATTGTAATCTTTGACCGGAATACGTTCAAGCTAACAGGATTTTATGCAACTAGAAAGATCGTTCATGGCTCATAAGGTTGAATCAATTGGTATTCTTGATTAATTTGTTTATTTACATGCATGTATTGAATATAAACAATTGTACAAAACATTACGATGCTACATTCATAAACCAAGGAGATGAGACCTTACTCTAGAATATCTCGTGAAGCTCAAGGAAATGGAGCTGAAGAAAAGTAATTGCACCAGACAACATTTAGTATTCGTAATGTAATAAGAGTAATGAGTATGTGAGTAAATTTTCCACCAGGTGGTATTTAACGTGACAATTACCATTTATTTAACGCAGCCCGTTCCATATTACTAGAAAGTGTGAATTAAGGTAACGGTAATGTTCTCGTTAATGTATTCTATTACGCCCGCAACATTGGTAGATCTGTTTCTTGCAAGTTTTTTGCAACAACAGAGAGTGTTCAATAGAAAGTACAGCGAAATTCAGTTGAACCAATGTTGAAATAATATTCATGAATTAGGCGTTACAGATCTCTAACATAGTGTGAACGAACGTAGATAATCGGGTTGTTGATCGAACTCAAAATTCGACTCAAGAACTCAAATTTCGACTCGAAAACTCAGGTTTTGTTCAAACTCGGAAACTTGTTTTTCGTCAAAAATTTTGAACTCGATTAACAACCCTTGTAGAGAACAATAAGACGTCACAAGTTTTTTGTCAAGGTTACGATTAATTCAATCTGGATGTCTGTTGAAAGGTGAGAGTTTCAACGGGAGATGAACTTTTCGAGAATACGGCTCTGCGTATTTTTTCGTTCACGACAACCAGAATCCATGGCGGAGTTAGCGACATCAAATCGACCACGACGAAATTGTAGCGAAACTGAACTCCGAGCCAAAAGTACTTTTCAGGGCTTTCGTCCGAGTTCGCGAGGTAGTAGAAAAGTATCTGAACATCAAGATTGTCGGATGGGCAAAATCGTTTTCAACCTGAAGAACTTAACGTCAATTTGCGAACTCAACGGAAGTGGGCAAAGATGGAAAGAAAATCGGTTCACTTTAACTGCTGTTACAATTAATTATAGGTATCAGTTTTTATTTTGTGTGAAATATGTTATCGGTTAATGTTTCAATCGGTTTTCAATGACAATTAGGATTGAAAATGTTTTAGTAGATCACTAAACTTGTTCTAACCTGGTTGATGGTTTGTAAAAGCTGAAGTACGAAATTACAAGCGCCCACAATCCACAGTGAACGTTCGATTTTCGCATTCACTTCATTTATACCTTCGAACTTCAGGCGAGTTACGCAACTGAGTACAAAGATCATGTTGAGAATTGTGGAAGAAACAGCTGCATAGAAGGTGTGGGCACTACGACGGAACTGCAACTCAGAGGTATATTAATAATATAGTCTTTTACATTCCTACTGAGACTCCTACAGTAAGATTTTGAGACTTCTAAGTCGTCTTTCTCACGTACTTATAATCGGAAAGATAAAGGATTTTTGCAGCTCATTCTCGCCCTATGGTAGAATGACTGAACGAGAGGATTTTTGATGAACTAAATTTCCAGCTTCACAACAGCCACCGGAAAGTTTGTAAGGTTACTGTAGTAGTCTCAGTAGGAATGGTGTGAACTATAACTAGAACACTCACTATTTCAAGATTTTATTACTTTATTCAACTACTTACATTCATAATATTTCATTGCATTCATAAATACTTTCCATTGGAGCAGGTGTTTTCCATGGGTGAGTCATCCTGCACCGCTCATTGATAGAAAAAAAAAGACATTTTCGAAACTCTCTCAAATTGATTAAAAGAGCAATTGCTGTGCTGTGGGGGTCTGCGCGTACCAACTATGGTCGCAGGTACGAGTATTTCATGATGCGGACAATATTTTAAGTTGTCTGTATTTTCCAGGGATCCCTTACTATTCCTCTGAAGTTCCCCACCAAGTTGTTTCACTAGATTCTCCCAAAATCAACTTGTAAAACAAGGTTTCGCCAAATTTTCCAACTTGTAAAACAAGGTCTTACGGTAGACAAACGCAAAACTGCGGATATTGCGTACGCTAAATGCGTCGGGTTACGGTATATTTTCAAACTCGAAATTTTCTATTTTTTCTTTATTTTTGTATTATTTTTCGTTTTTACGTTATTTGCGGACGTTTTTGGTTCCATCTGTCGTGAATAACTGTTTGCTCATCTCTGTTAGTGTGCGCGTGAGGTATACATCCCAAAAAAGCAAATTAAGTGGCCGCATAGGCTAGATTTCAAAAAATTGGTTATGATAGTGTGTTTCATTGTTTTTAGTTCGCATTGCATTTTAAATATGTTTATTTTGTGTTTTCCGGTAACTTTAACTTAACTTTTAACGTTTGGTGAAATTTTCGATTTATCTGGTTCGGAGAGTTCGGACATTTCGCATTTGTAATTCACAAGTCACCAGTTCCATAATTTCATTCCTTATTCCATTCACTAGTAAAATTGTCCGAGTTTCCAAAAAAATTCCGAAAACGGACTACTTTTTTCATCGAAAACGACAAAATTGGTCCAGTTTTGATGAAAATCGGGTTCATTTTTATGGGACAGTCGAATCATACTGGTGCATGCTTATTTTTCGAAGTTGGGCAACTTTTCACTTCTTTCCAGGTTTCTCCGTGAATAGGATCTTATTTGGATCATAGATGCACTACAAGATGATTGGGAATGTCGCCCTAGTATCAAGGTATATTGAGTTTTGTAATACAATAAATTAATCGAATACAAACAAGGTCTTGTTTTTGTTTTTATGTTTCTTATAAATAGGCGGCAAAAGGCAGATTTATTGCGCGAATCGCTGTGTTATTTGTCTTTGCTGCTTTGCTCCGGCTAATCTCAGTATATTTACGCATTTCATTTGAACAACTTTGGCCTAATTCGCTGTACAGAACAACTCGAAAAAGTGGGTATATATTTCATTCCATTTTGATAGTAATTAGCAATTTGGTTTTTAAACCCAATAAAATGTTCGCGTAGTTTAATCGAAAAGAACGGTTTTTATCTTTTTTCTCAAAAGTAGACCATACTAGATACCACTAGGGTTTAGAATCTCAGTTTTGTAGACGGCATCATAAGTAAAATTCTGCAATGCGAGTCAAATTAAAATGATCCTTGAAAACGGTAATTATTATTATTATATCCCTGTTTTATTATATTATTATATCCAATTACACAATCAACCAAAAGTCAAACCGGTTGCTGTTGATAAGAAATTTCGGTTGCTTTCATTTCAAAAAGCAACCAAATTGCTTTCTAGAACCAACTAAACTTTTTTCACAAAAGCAACCGAGTTGTGTGAAGTAATTGAGCTTGTTGATTTCATTATCAACCTTATCAAAATTGAACAAAGACTTTGATTTTGATTTTAACTTGGGTAGCCAATCAAAAAGAGACGCTGTTCAATCGAATCGAATGCAATTTTAACGATTAATTGTCAATTCTCAATCGGAAAGCGGATGATTTCAGTATTCAGTTTGATATATTTTCAAGCGGCCTCTGTTGGGTCATTCAGCAAAACGAAAGGCTAGTGTAGTAAACATATCAGTAACACGGTCAGCTATATTCATAAACCAGTAAGGTCCGACTATTCCACGAAAAGTAGTCAGTTTTTAGATTGAAACACGTGAAAATTTACGATTTTGAATCAAAACAGACAAATCTCCTTGTTTTTGGCGTAAAAGTAGCAATCTTTTCAATGGTTTGTAGCTTATAGCTCATAATTAATTATTTACAGATGATCGTCTTCGCGGGTGCTGTGTCATGTGAAGGAATCACGTTTGTGCCCTGACATGTTCGTTCCGTGAGTTGTTATTTCACGCTTACGTTATTTTTCATATCACTCCCACCTAGATGTAATGTAATTAAAACAAAATTGAAAATAGCGGTTGTTTCCGTTCCGTTTATTTCCACTTTTCTTCAAACTATGCTCATACCCGGTAAAGTTGTTCGAATAGGCTGAAAATAGAGAATTGGACTCCTTTTTGGCCGGAAACGTTAAAATTTCCCTATTTTCGAGATACAAAATCGTTAAATTTCACGTATGACGTGTTTGAAGCTAAAAACGGACTACTTTTGGTCCAATAGTCAGACCTTACCGGTATATGACAATGCTGAGGGCTACTAAAATCCCAGACGTAGCGCGTACATGAATAACGTCCGAATAGGCAAGGTGGTGCTCGTTTTTTGGTTAGGATACGTGAATTGACGGACTTTTTCACTATAGAAATCCAATCGCGCGGAGCGTCTACGTGAGCTGTCTTTGGTTTGGCCATAGGACTCGCGGGCTGCCACTAATTGACAAAAACTTCAAATATACTATTGTTTGAGAACTAAAAGGCGAGTGTTAGAGAAGCGCGAAAGATTGTTCGAGAATTTGAGCCATTTTCATCGGAATGACCGAATTATAGTTTTGTATCGTTCTTTAAAAGTCAGTATTGTCACATTGTCAGTAATTGTCAGTAATCAGTATGATGTCAATTATATATTGGAATTAGATATGTTTAGTGACACTCAAACAAAGATGATGTGTTTCAGAGACACTTGTACCGATCAATGGCAAATGTCTCAAACCCTGAGGAATATCGCTCTGCCAGAAGCAGCTCACATTGAAGATTAGATAGTGGTGAGTCTTAGTTAGTTTCATAATCCTGCCTGATTTTTTCAATGGTTCCAACGATTAGCAAATAAATTATTTGAATAGATATTAAATTTGTTACATAAACTCTTCACAAGTTCAGGTATTTTTTAGTGTTTTGGTGACCCACAAAGTGAGATTGATTTCTAAGTCGTGTGCAGCCACCAGCCAGCTTATAGAAACAACTTATTTCTAGCCGGAAACGTTCCGACATCTTTCACTACAAATTAATGCATTTTTATGTATTAAATTAGAAAAGCAGTTATCATACCCCAGTAAGGTAGTCCGATTAGCCAGAAAACTCGAAAAACGCGCTATATTCTCACCGAAAACAAGAAACGTTACCTGTTTCTGATGCAAAATCATTAATATTCTTATATTCATGTGTTGCAATCTAAAAACGGACTCATTCTTGTAGGTTAGTCAGACCTTCCTTACTGGATACTGGTGACTTGGGCATGGAAGTATAGTCTGTTTCACCAATTGATGTACTCCTACAGTAATCCGTCAACAATTCAAGGGGGTGTTTTCTGATGAAAAAGTCATTACTTTGGTTTCAAATTTTCAGAGTTAGTAGTAGTAAACATGTAGAAAACACTATGAACATTTTGAGGCGTTCTGAATACGCTAATATAGTGAACTTTAACCTGGAAGTGTTAGCAGATTACTGTAGAGGGTTATAAGTGGGTGGAACAAACTATAATATCTGTAAAGTAATCAGACCCTACTGGTGTAAGCTCTCTTATTCATGATCGATATGCAAATGAGCAAATGCAAGGATTTTGTAAGAAGCAGTATTGGTATTTGCGTGATCTACCGCTCCTTTTTCTCGCTTAAGTCAAAGTCAATTTGGTTTACAGGCCTACCTTCTGGGAGTCAAGAGCTCAGATGACAAAAAGACAACATCCAGCTCGGTTTCGCTAGGTGAGTACTACATACTATTACTTTGTTATATTCTTTGCGCGCAGTTACCTGCAACAGATTGTAAATTGGTTCATGAGTTGTTGCGATTATGTTTCATTCACGACGCATACAACAATCCAAGAATTCGTCTTCTTGTAGCTTCCAACTTCCAACCTTTTCAAACTCATGTGACCGATTCATTAGTCTTATAAGCCTAATTTCGACTTATTACGGTGAAGGGAGGGAAGTATACTAATTATATAGTTTCCATGTTATTAAAACCACCTATAAACCCATCCATTTATTCATATTCACCATTCACGATTCACGTGATTACTGTACAGAGTGTTTTCTTCTTTTTGTTCTGTCAAATCATAGGGGGGGGGGGGGATTGAGCAATTGAGAGCACTGCATTATTTCGTACCTAATTTTTAGAATAGTTTTGTAATGAATCAGCGACTTGACGTCATTTCGGCGACGAAATGAGCTAATGACCACATGACCTGCGAACGAAGTTGTTGTGACGTTTTGTAGTTTGTCTCTCCCGTAAGCATCCGTTCTGGCCTGCCTGATCAGTTTGACTATTGAAACAAAAAATCTTATGTATGCTGAAATCCCAAGGCGTATCAGTTATGTGCACTGTCATTTTTACTTGTCTACTTTCACATACACCAGTAAGGTCTGACTAAGCGACAAGAAGTAGTCCGTTTTAGATGTGAACACACGGAAATTTATGATTTTTCCATCAAAAGTAGACCGATTTTCTCATTTTCGGCGAAAAAGTAGTCCGTTTTTCGAACTTTTCTGACTACTCGGACAACCTTGCTGGTGTATGATTATAGTGCCTCTGTAGAGTCTGTAGCATGCGTAAAAATTACATGAACTACCAGTTGTTAATAAAGATTATTTTTCAGCTGCGAGTTCCGACGTCGGCGGTTGAAGAACATTCAATGGAACGGAGCGAATGCAGCAATGGTCTATTTCGGTTTTGCACAGATGACAGTTCAGTCGCTCCAGCTCATCAACATGAATCCGGTAATTCCGACCTATTCGAGATTCTTGACTTAGTTGTATACATTTTTACCTAGATTCATGGTTGCTCGATTGTTTTTTTATGTAATTTTCCTAAATATCAAGTTTTATTTTTGTGGGTAACAATTATTTCAAGTTTTATGATGAGTATTTCAAGTTTTTATGTAGTATAGGATGAAAACAGCTTGATTCATTTTCGGCTGATTGTCACCTGTTCTTTTAGTGTGTTATTTATCCTGCTTAACGTTGTTACTGGTTTCTAGACCTACCAAAATTTCATTTTAGATGCTTGTTTGATAGTTTTCCGTTTATTTTATGTCAAATTGTCGCAATTGAATAAATATGTAATTATCAAATTGTATCCTGTTGTTTCGGAATATTAGTAAAAACCAATAGAGTATAAAAAAAATGAAAATATAGTGTTTAAGTGTCAGCTGGGTTTAATGAAGCGCCAGTCTGCCCTGACCCGTTTGCCCGGCTACCGTAACCCCGCGCCCAAGTTGTAAAACAAGCTTCAAAAACCGAGCTTGATATCCACTAGTGACCGAGCTTGTAAAAAGAATCTAGTGAAACAACTTGGATTTTAACTTCAGAGCTCCGATAGAATGAAATGTAACTATTGACAGCGTCAACGACCCTGAAGTGCACGATACACGTAACTTGACAATCCTCCATATTTTTATTTTACATACAATCAATTGTGATTCTGCGCCATTTCACGGTTACCCTTTACCTGACTGAACGGATGGCTGTAGTCCATATTAGACCCTCCTCCCACTTCATATAACCGAAAATATGGTTGAGAAGGCAGAAGGAACCAAGTAAAACCCAGCGATATAATAGAAATACCCAACCACGCAATAGGAAGTTTTCGCCACAGCTGAAAGTATTCGTACACCAAATGTGGTTTTTTCTCTCTTCTCAAAATTGGTAATGTGTGAAAGTTCACTATTTGTAACATCGCTTGTGATAACATCACCTTGCAAAAATACTAATAAGTATCGAACGGTGATTTGGTGTATGTGGCTAAAGAACATTCCGAATAGAGTACGCCCTATGTACACAGCGTGAAACATTGAAACAAACTGCATACACGAAGTTAAGAAAAGACAAGTGAGTGTTCCGGAACTACCAGAAACATGTTGAATTGCATTACCAAACTACAACGATATTGCAATACTTTTTTCCTTTAATATTCTATACAAACCTTATCATAATTCATGGGAAAGAATATCGCAGTCCATCTGTTGAATCCGATCAAAACAAAGGAGAAAAGTTGCCAGATTTCCGTGAAAGCTCCGAGAAAATATATAAATGTTAGATGAAATCCGAGTGGCATATAAACCAGGCACGAACGACAAATTGTCAAATTTGGTAGCCGAGCGACCAACCAATCAAGAAGCACCTCCAGCATGTTCTACAATGGAAAGTTAGTTTCATCCCTTCCCAGTGTCACACTGACATTACTTTTTTACAGTTGAACTTTTTTACAATTTGGATGATTATTCGCAGAATATGTACAGAAGTGTGTTAATAGAAAAGTGTGTTCACTCTTACAAATGTTTGAATTATGACTGGAACCTCGAAGAACAAAAAGTAACAAAATTGTTCCAATTATTCTTCATGTCCTACTTTCTTTGTAATTTCGCATTTCTAGATATATATTGCTTGTTTTCTTATCAAAAAAAAACACACAAAAACATCATATGATTCAGTGTTTGGTTCAATAAGAGAACAAACAATATGTGGGGTAAACTCACCACACAAGCTTCAACCACAAAATGTCGGAAGAAAGGCTGATAAGCAAGTTCTGATGACCTTATCACAGAAATTATTTTCATGTAGAGAAACAATGATGGAACAGCTGAAATAATTTCAAAGTGTTCCTGGAATGTTGTTCATTTTTTATTTGAGCCCATTTTATCCACAAGTTTCTTGACTCATTTTGCACATTCAAGTGTTTTGGATACACAGAGAAAGGTTTACTAGAGGTTTTAGTCGCAATAGTTATCTGCTTCTGCGTTATAGCTGACAGAATAAAAATGTCAGCTGCCCATTTTTTATCTGCCCAAATAGAGAGTAACATGATTTCTGAACATTTAATTAGTAATGAACATGAAACTTCAATCTGACTGCATAAATTTCGCTTTGTTCTGAGAAAACTCGACACTCATTGTTTTTAGAAACATATTTTAGCAAGACTTACATTACGCATAATTATTTTTGATCTCTACAGCTTGCTACTCCGAGATGTGCCATGGAGTAAGCAAACTACAAACTACACCTGCTACTGCCGAAATCAAATAGGAGATGAAGTTCTCATTCTGGAGAAAACTGGGTCCTTCCAATGCTGCCTCATTGAAATGTGTAATGTCCGATGCAAAACTTCGGTTGCCCGGCAGAGTTGGATAATTCTCTCCAGATGAGAGAAAATCACTGTACGTCATCCACACCCAATCCATGATAGGTCGGAAAAAGGTTTTTCAATGAAGTGATGGTTATACAAACACAAAAAAGATCGCTTCAAAAATAGTTCGTTGGTGATTTTTGATGGTTATAAACATGGTTTTGCAGTGAAAAGGTGTTGAATACTCGTAACTCTGATTTTTAAGAATTCTCAACAGACTGTGCATTTTCAAGGTAAGATCCTGGGTCTGGAAATAGGTAAACGAGCATTGAGAGTATGTTTGTAAGACGTTCAGAATATTATCACACCTCTAGCTCATGACTAAAAGTATCCGAGTCTTACTGTAGGCGTCCACTAATGAAACAGAGTATAATTTCTGCTGTCCGCTTTTTTTTTACGTGTAACCCTAAGAATGTTTTTAGAGTAATGCATTCTCAGGAAACTAATCAAACTTTGCTATTTCGTTCGCTATCATTGTCTCTATAGAGCAGGATAGAACAACTGAAAACTTGCTTGAACATTCGATGGGGTACTGTAAAAATGTACGCTCAGGTGTATCAAAGGACTGCTCAAAACTGCTACTCAGTGTGAAGTAATTTAAGATTTCGTTTCCATGAAAGTAGTCATTTGCCGCAGAGTAATACGATTTCAAATAGTAGAAGTCAACCTCACTACAGACCAAGAGTCAATGCGTTTGTTGCAGAACCAGCGCCAGGACCAACTCTGTATCTAACCGGTTTTTAGAAAACTTTATTTTGGTTACCTGAGAAGGTAACTGCGAGTAACCGGACCCTACAATCCGGTTACCATCCCTCGTAACTAACGTTGAAATACAGTGAATTGAAGGGAAACGAGTTTTAACAACAATAGTTTATTACGGAATAAGAATCTGTACAATTCGGGGACGGGGTAAAACCGAAAACCCAAAAAATCGCTCAACCCAAAAGATTTAAAAAATGTGTTTATCTAGCGTTGGACCGTTTTTAAGGTGAAACAGAATTTTTCTCTAGGTGAAAACACATGCATGAGCTCTACAGTTCCACCTGAAACACCTCATAGTCATCCGGTTGGAGTTCAAAGAATACGTATTCTAACGGATCTTCACTGTTACGCACGTAATTGGACAACTTTTTGGAGAACTCAAATTTCTCTGCTGGAAGAAACCAACTAAAACATCATAAGCACAATCTCGTTGAAAATAAGTTTGGAACTATGCATTGATTTCGATAGTTGATCTGAACGTCGAAACAAAATCACAGGCCCAGGAGCTCGCGTAATTTTTTTTTAAAAATCGACGCGAGGCACAACACGTAGGGAGTTTAACATCTACGATTTGTTTTCTGTACATATTAGCAAATAAAACATAACGTTCATTTTAAACTACGAACATGACCAAATCCAACTATAATCGGTTGTTGTTTGGTTCACTCCGAGCAAACTATTTATCGCTGCAAAAACTAATAAGTGCTGATATACCAATTACATGTGTAGTACTCATAATCTACTAAATTAGCAGTTATTTACCACACGAGTGTTCTAAATGTATAGTATGTGACGCTTTATGGTATGTGAGACACATTTCATTTGCAGAAACGTTTCTGTATTTCGGCAGAATATAAAAGCAGACTGGCATTGTTGAAGACGATGTAGGTTAGGGTCGGTCAGTAAAATGTATGCTATTACCGCACAATGTTCAGTGAAGATATGTAAGTTTTTCGATTATTGACCGCTAACGTGCCTTTACCTGTGCTGCACACGCGATAGAGTAGTTAAGGTAGACAACAAACCGAGAAAAAACGCCCGTCACATGTCCAACATTAATTTTCTTAAACAGTCATGCATAATTCCACATCACAACTTTTTCTCTCAGTTCTGTTCCGATGATTGTAGAGAAAGGACCAATTCTGAACCGAATGAATTCTCCAGAAAATCCAAATGATGGTCAAATTTGATCTGGTTAGGTTTTCGATAGGTAACGCAATTAACCGCAAACGCGCAACAGGAGCCAAAGTAAACATGTGAAATTAGAAACGAAAAGACATCGCCTGTTCAACATTCATTCTCTAATTGTCTCAGTTCACATCAAAAATTGACTATTCGATCAGTTCTGTCTAGATAGTTAAGAAGAAACGACCTTTTCTAGATGAATTTTTCGAAGAAATCTGGAAGATAGTCAAATGTGGGCTGATTATTTTTTTGAGTGGCGACGTGTTTAACCGCAGATACCCAGTACAGAAGGCGAGGTCAACATGATGTATACACAATGAGACATCCAATTTGCAACATCTAATTTTTGAATTATGTTCAGAAAAGTGGTTTTTCGATCAGTTCTGTCTCGATGGTTGTAGAGAAATGACCGTTTCTGGGACAGATAAACTCTTCGAAAAAACGGCTTTTCGTATTCTTCCGTTCACAAGAACAAGAATCCATGGGGGAGTTAGCGACATCAAGTCGACGACGACAAAGTTGAAGCGAAATAAATAACCAAGGTATTCGCGTTTCCAGGGCGAACCTTCGGTGTCAGACAGATAGTAGTAGAGAACCTGTAACACCGCTGTGTGCATGAAGTTTACTGTTGATCAATTGCACGTGAAGCATGTTGGACACAGCAGAACTCAGAAACGTGGAATGACAAAGTGCACGATGTCTCATTAGAATGTTAACTGCACGTGACTATTCAACTTACTTTTAGTATAATGAAAACAGTCGGCTGAAAAAGTACATTCTCTCGCACTCCGAGGTGTCTCTCTGGGTAGGAGTAGGTATGTATCCAGAGACTTCACGTTGCATGAACATACATTTCTTCACATTCTCTTCATTCAATTTCTCTATATTGAATTTCATCTTCTCGTTTTGATGTTACCAGCTTCCATGTGTGTAATGAATCATCATCCAACAATGTTTTTAGGTAGCGTAGAGATTAGGCGCCAACAATTGTAGTTTCATAATGTAAACGTTGAAACGAATGGATAAACAAATGTATAAAGTTTTTTGAGTTGTCATCATTACACTAACCTGATTGATAGTTTGTAGAATCTGCAGAACGAAGTTACACGCCCCCACAATCCACAAAGATCGTTGTATCTTTCCATTGGTTTCCGTGATATAGTCAAACTTCAGACGTGTAACGCAACTAAGTACAAAGATCATGTTGAGGGTAGTTGAGAACACAGCTGCATAGAAGGTGTGGGTACTGAGACGGAACTGCAACGAAAATTGTCTCTGTGCAAGCTGGATCAAAGTACAATAACTTCACATTTCCGGGTATAGGGCTCGCTTAAATAAGAACTGGATACTGTCGTTTTGCTCTGAACCACTGTTATGTCGTTTCACCAATCAATGTCCTTCTACAGTAATCTGTAAAATATTCAGACGGCTATTTCTAATCAATAAATTATTATTTTGATCTCAAACTTTCAGAGTTTGTAGGAGTGAAGGTAGAAAAACCAATACCAAAGTTTTAAGTCATTCTAAAAACATCAAACTACCTAAAGTAAGCCTGGAAGTTGGCGCAGATTACTGTAGAGGGTTATAAGTGCGTGAAACCGACTATAGTTTGGTGTGGGTACTGAGGCGAAATTGAAATGAGTTGATAATAGAGATTAGTAGATGAGAGCTACAGCAGCAAACGTATCCTAATAAATTTTTTGCTCTTCTCATTTTCATACCTCGGGACCCGTTGTTAAAGAATCCGTCCCTCTCTAATTTCCACTTTTGAGTTAACAATCTGACCCTATGGCAAATGAAAAACCATTATCAAAAATATACACTTTCATATCCCTATCTATCTTGCTTTGTTCTCTCAGAAAAGCGGCTTACGTTATGACACCGATAGGGGAGTTGCGTACGGGGCATGCTCAAAATAGCCTATAGAAGTGCAAAAAAGATTTTAAAACACTTTGTCACATACGAATACACATTAAAAAAATGAAAAATGAAAATAAATCTGGATGTTAATGAACCAAGTCAAGTTGCGTCACAGTGAAAATGTTCAAGTTCCCTTCTTTATTGCTTGATATTATGCAAATTTTACAAATTTTCAATTAGAAAGTTTTTTCATGGTCTATCGGAAAACATTAAGAAACTTTTTTCGAGGTTTTTAAGTTTCTTGTGAAACTCAAATTATAGCGGAACGGTTTCTTTAATTTGACGAACTCGTATAGTTCACACCATTCCTACTGAGACTCCTACAGTAACCTTACAAAATTTCCGAAGGCTGTTGTGAAGCTGAAAATTTAGTTCATCAAAAATCTACTCGTATATTCACTGTCCCTGAGTACGAGTATGAGGTGCGAAAATCCTCAACTTTTCCTATCACAAGTGAGTGAGAAAAACGGCTTGGAAGTTTCAAAATCCTACTGTAGGAGTCTCAGTAGGAATGAAAAACACTATACTTATGTTCCTGTTCATTTATTGAATCGAAAATTATATACGGTGAAAAAATTCTTGGTGCATACATTATTTCGTTGCGACGTACCAACTTATGTAGAGATAAACCCCCTTTCAGTTATGATGTGTTCAGTTATCTAATATTATGGCTTCTTAGAGTTCAAATGCATCTTCCACCCACGGGATATGAACACAATGAAGAGAAGTCAATATCGCAATTCAGAGCAGATTTTGATTGATCTATCTATTAACTACACTCAAATAGAAGTGGCCCTCGTTCGTCATGTAAGGAGAAACATCTAGAGTCAATTACAGCCATATAACTTCGAATTGTTCACAGTGTACGATGTTGTAAAGGTGCAGGTGTTATTATGGGAACTATGTTATTGTATACACTTTCTCATAATATTTAGCGCACTCACCTGACTAAGGGGTTTGCTATAGTCTATATTCGCACCGCCACCGACAGTGAATAGTCGAAAATATGCCTGTGAAGGAATAATGAACCAAGTACAGCCCAGTGAGATGAGAGAAATAACCAACCAAGCGATAGGGAGAAGGTTTCGCCACAACTGAAACCATTTACTGTATTATAAATACACGAATGTTATGAAATACATACTCGATTTATTGATTGTATGA
This sequence comes from Litoditis marina, assembly GCA_964036275.1. Lineage (NCBI taxonomy): Eukaryota > Metazoa > Nematoda > Chromadorea > Rhabditida > Rhabditidae > Litoditis > Litoditis marina. The sequence continues at coordinate 25,265 of CAXIWQ010000034.1, forward strand.
ACCCCCGTATAGAACTAATGATTTTATGAACCCAGCCGATTGGAATCTAAACCTTTCTGCAATCCGGACGAGGCTGTTATAAATTTTCTTATGATCAACCACAAAAATGGCCAATTTTCTTCTCATCAATGTAATTATAAACACGTATATATTAGAAATAAGTTGAAAAGTTACGTAAAGTTCGCATTCTAATGAGACATTGTGCACTTATTCGTTCACGTACCTGAGTTCCGTTATGTTCAAAAACTGTCATGTGATTGTGCAATTGATTAACAGTATAAATGAAAACTATACCGAACCTTATCGTAACTCATAGGAAAAAATATCGCAGTCCATCTGTTGAATCCAATAAGGAGAAAAGAGAAAAGTTGCCAAACTTTCAAAAACGAGTCCAGGAAATATAAAAATGTCAGATGAAATCCGATGGGCATATACACGACACACGAGCGACAAACAGTCAGATTTGGTAATCGAGCGATCAACCAATTCAAAACCACTTCTAACACGTTCTAAAAGATACATAGTGAGTGCCAAGTTTATTAGTTTCTGTCTCTCGCCGGAATCGAACATGCCAGCAAAATATTCGTAGCAGAGCGCTAACCACTGCGCTATTAGAGCACATTAATAGCAAGTCTCTGAATCGAAGACAAGTGTGCTTACACAGCGGAAAGTGAGATATACAGTACCCTCCCGCCTTTCCGTTGGCAACGACCATATTGACGTCGCAGGGCTCTATGATACTCGAATAATGTGCTCAGAGCATTCCACTTGGGATTATTGAAAAGTATAAATTCGCTTGAAACGTTCACGACTAACACAGAATTTTATTCCGGAACACAATCCACATTCCCACAAGTGAAATTTGTCCCTATCGAATATAGTTTTCATTTACCCTAGAAGAGATGAATTATGGCTGTGAAACTCCCAAACTACTACGTTCCAATGATTTTGAAAACAAAATTAATAACAAACATTTAATGTATCCTGTGCAATTCTTCTACTCCAACTTACCATACACGCTTCGACAATAAAATGTCGGAAAAAAGGCTGAGAGCCAAGTTCCGATGACTTTATGACAGCAACAATTTTAATGTAGAGATAAACTGATGGAACTGCTGAAAATTATTGATCGTTTTTGTTCTTCATTCTCTCATGTTATTCATGAACCACCTTCAAACGGTGTCATTGCTTTTTTCCATGACTCGTATTTGTGTTTCTTTTCTCACTGCGCAATTTTGACCTACACACACTATCGTCTGCTAGCTAATAATATTTGCCCCGCATCGTTGATTTTATTTGGACATACCGCTGTCTTCGTTTTGGAAACACAGAGTGTACACAAATGTCACTCTTGTGTTGTGATAAAATTAAAGATAAAAATTATAGTTTTTCTCATTACATATAACATTTTCTCATTACATATAACACAACTTGCAAACTGATTGTAACAGACAGCCTCTTGGAGGATAGCCGTTGTCATCCTAGAAGACTCTTTTCCTCCAACTCCCAGCGCCCTTTTGACGCCAACAACACCTTCACACAACACTCAGTGATACGGGAGAAAAATAAAGTTTGTATTGTATTGTAAACATACATAGAAAAACTACACCTGCTGCCGCCGAAATAAGGTACGGAATCAAGTTTTCATTTTCGAGAAAACTTGGTCCTTCGAGTGCGTTCGGATTGAAATGTGCGATGTCCGACTTGAATGTTCTGTTTTCAGAAAGTTGCGGGTAAACTTTCCCAGATGATAGAAAATCGTTGTACGTCAACCAAACCCAGTCGAACATGGAAAAACTAAGACTTATGAGTAAACGCATCCACAACCTCACGAAAAGTTCACTGAGGTTTTCAAGTTTTCAAGGTTTTCAACACTTATTTCTTTCACATCACAAGTAACGATTTCAATGAAAAATACAAAGGTTATCTATTCAATATTATCAAAACATCACCTTTTGAATATATTCACAAATGTAACTTCTAAGTTCATAAAGAGGTTTTGAACAGTTCATGCCGTATATACAGATTAAACTATAATTCAGATATGGTCATTTTCTTAAAATTCATTCACTTTTCGTTAAGGTTAAATACACAATGAAAATCACTATCGATGTAATGATGATGTAATGAGAAACTGAGTTAGAATAAACATAGAATGACCTTTTCCTCTAGTCTTTCGTGGTTTTAAACTCGTTTAATCTCGAATTCTAGAAAACTAAGTGACGCTCTAATTTGAAATCAGTGAAAATACCAATTCGAAACAATAACTAGGAATTCACGTCTCTTGGGCCAAATTATAATCAAGTTAATCTGTTCGCAGAAATACTAACTCAAAATCGTATCTATCCTGATTCAAGATTATGCACATTTCCTGATTTCGAGAGATTCTAAGTAGACTTGTTGATCGAGTGAAAATAAAAGTTGTTGAAAGCTATTAGTGGAGTTGAAATGTTTGCGGCAAAACTCTAGTTTTCCAGTTTCGCGTTCAAGTGAACCCAAAAATTTTTGACTGAAAAAGCATACAAGGTCTTTAGACACCAGGACATTCAAAAAAACCGGAACATGCAGAAAAAAGTGGAGACAAATTACAACAGAAGGTTTTACTGTTAGTCATTTGCAGATACATGGGACATGCCATACACAGCAGAGCTCAAAAATGTGCACGATGTCTCAAAATAATGCTAACTTCACGGGATTATTCAGTTTCTAGTGTGCAGAGAAAATCCCATAGCCACAACTTTCAACGTTTGTTCAAATACATGAACCTATCTGGTATCAGCTTTCGACGCAGATGTATTGAGAAGAAAGGGTGGGTTCTAGTGAAACGGTAACAAGATCGCTGATCAAGTCCAACACGCAGGTGAATATGTTCCTTTTTAATATTGTTCGTCATACCTCAAGGGCAAGAACAAAAGGACAGAAAAAAAACTAATTCAGCTGATAAAAACTCGCAACATGGGCTGTATAAGGAGGATCTTGATAATCAGAACTCATCCTCATATTTTCCATCGCCCACTTTCATTCTAATAACCAGACGGAGAAGCGAACCCTAAAAAACCTCATGAGATACATCATGAGGAACATCTCACGAACTTCTCATTAGATTCTATTGATTGCAGTGTTACTACATTATAAGTTCATCAGTAGCTCGTTTTTATACTTTCTCGAACTCTAGAACAAGAGAAACGAACACTTAAGTGAGTTTCCCAATACCAAAAACAAAATTGGTTTAAAATACTCGAAACTGACCACAAATAATAAGTTGTCGTTCTCGGTTTTTATCACACGCTTCACTTGCGTAGTAAATTCATTCATTCATTCATTCATTCATTCATTCATTCATTCATTCATTCATTCATTCATTCAGGGTCTTCATGAAATTCTCATAAGGTTGCAAGCATTGCTACGCCGACAGGAAACAAGTAGTTAGCGGAATTATTTCAACGCTGCTCAGAGAGTACACTTGACACATTGAAGTACATTACATGTGCCAGAACATCTGAGGATCATCATTTCATTCTGCGTCTCTCGGTTCGTACACAATTTCGAGACACTAGTATTCATCAGTATTCATTAAGACTTTCATTAGTACAACATCAGTTGAAACAAATAATGATGCTCAGAAAAGAAAAATCACTTTTCACGTTCATTTGGTCTATTTTTACAGTTTGTCGTGCTGAAAAATAACAAATACCGTTCTTTTACAGCAATCTTTATTCATAAAATTGAAAAAAACACACTTAACAAAATCAATCGTAAATGGAGAAAATTGGCATCAGTGACCTTAAATATATCTTACGGGCTCCATTATATAGATAACGCTCCGAGCTGGGATCGAACCCGGGTCAAGTAGAGCAATGGTCGATCGCTAGCCACTTGACCAAAATGTCATTCTCCTTTAGGTTTGTCTAGATGGTGGTAAGTTTGTAACAGTATTCCCTTAAAAAATATGTTTCTAAATACTTTTTTCTTATTCTGTTGTTTATGGTAACTAGAATCCATGGAGGAGTTGGTGATACCAAATCTATCACGACGAAATTGTAGCGAAAGAAAAGTCCGAGATAGTAGTCTTTGTCGGCCGATCCTTCCCAGTCAGTCAGGTAGTAGTGGAGAACCTGAACAATAGAGTGGTTGAGGATTTGCATTGAATTGGGATAAGAATGAATAAGAATCAACAGCAACTCCGAGGAATTGATTCGAATTCGTTCCTGGAAGCCAGAAAAAGTGGATTTGAATTGAATGGATTTTCCGAATTGGTTTACCACTCGAGTTTTCACTTGAAATGTGAAAAACGTGACGTAGTGCTCATTATTCGGAATCGCGCGGAGCGCGAAGCGCTCTGCGTGAGTTGTCTTTGGTTTGGCCATTGCGGACTCGTTTTTTTCCTTTTAATTAACAAAAAGCTTCAAATACAATTTTTTTCTAACTAAAAGAAGAGAACGTTAGAGAATCACGAATGGAACATTGTGTGAAAATTTCAGCCAAATCGAATTATTTTCGCCTGAGTTATGGTTTCGTGTCGTTGTTGAAAAGTTCCGCCGTAATTCGTCCCTCCTCCCTCCTCCCTCACGGAATCCTGTCCGCATAGTATTGGAAAAACTAATGAACCGATTTGGCTGAAATTCGAAACAATAGTTCTAAGTCAAAAGTTAGCCCGGCGCGCCGAATATGAGATGTATAGCTCCTCATTGGCGCCGGGCGCGGCCGCCAATAGGCGCCCTGAACAAAATCTAAAGTCACGACAGCGTCATTGGAATCGTTTGAAATTTGGTACAGTTAATGGTTACTACATTTTGAGTGCATTTATGAGTGAAAAATGATTATTTTGCGTTGGCGCCGGGCGCGGGCGCCATTTTGCACCAATTGGCGCCAAAACCTAAACTCGCGACAGCGTCACTGGAATCGTTCGAAATTTGGTACAGTTAATTGTTATCACATGCTGGGTGAATTTATAGGTGAAAAAATGATCATTTCGCGTTGGCGCCAGGCGCGGGCGCCGATTTGCACCAATTGGCGCCAAAACCTAAACTCGCGACAGCGTCACTGGAATCGTTCGAAATTTGGTACAGTTAATTGTTATCACATGCTGAGTGAATTTATAAGTGAAAAAATGATTATATTGCGTTGGCGCCATGCGCGGGCGCCAATTTGCACCAATTGGCGCCAAAAACTAAACTCGCGACAGCATCACTGGAATCGTTCGAAATTTGGTACACTTAATGGTTATTACATGTTGAGTAAATTAATGAGTGGAGAATGATTATTTTGCACCGGCGCCGGGCGCGGGCGCCAATTTGCACCAATGGGCGCCAAAACCTAAACTCGCGACAGCGTCACTGTAATCGTTCGAAATTTGGTACAGTTAATGGTTATCACATGTTGAGTGAATTGATAAGTGAAAAATATTACTTTGCGTTGGCGCCGGGCGCGGCCGCCAATTAGCGTCAAATGGCGCCGAAACCTAAGTTTTATGGTCTACATTCGGCTTCTTGCACACATAAAACTGAGATTCCTATATAATGAGTTCACAAGATCCACTCGGTGAATAGGTGGAACAGGAAGTTGTAGGAGTACAACTAGCAAAAAAAGGACAATTAGTAAAAAGTGGGGGAACCAACAAATGTGTGAGTTGTGTTTGGTTCGACCTCTTGAAATTCATTGATACGCTGCCGAATTATCTCTGAAAAATGTATCAGAAGCTTTAGCGCCAATTTCGTTCGATTATCAAGCTACAAAAGA
>CAXIWQ010000035.1:0-65655 GCA_964036275.1 Litoditis marina
TACGGCTATCAAGTCTGTTGCTCCCAGCTACAAAAACCTGATACGACAATCTATTCTAAGGCGCACAGCCACAAAAGACAAATTAACGCGGTTATTACCTCTTTGCCTTGCAGCTACAGAAAGAAGTTCATACGGCTATCTAGGGCCTGAATCTCTGAGGGGCGTAAAAATAGGGCGGCCCACTTTTTGGACGTAAAGTTCACTTTTTGGGGCGAAAGTCTACTTTTCGTTACGGAGGACGTATTTTCAGGGCGGAAGACGTATTTGTAGGGCGAAGGACGTAATTTTAGGACGTAAAGACTAGAAAAAAAAATTAAAAATTACCCGGAATCAACAAAAATTTCAAAATCGATGGATTTGCCTGAAAATGAGGCATTATGGGGTTTCGATCATCGCGATCACGAATATAAATGTTAAAATTGATTTCATGAACGCGACGCGACAACACTTTTTAACGACTGTGTTTTTGAATGAAACTTTGTATGTGTGGTAATCAACTATGGGGATGTCAGATAACGATAGGAAATTAGGTTTCATTTTACCATTTAGGAAACAAAATTTAACATTCGTATTCGTGATCGCGATGATCGAAACCCCCTAATTCCTCATTTTCAGGCAAATCCATCGATTTTGAAATTTTTGTTGATTCCGAGTAATTTTTTTCAAAAGTAGTCTTTACGTCCTAAAATTACGTCCTTCGCCCTACAAATGCGTCTTCCGCCCTGAAAGTACGTCCTCCGTAACGAAAAGTAGACTTTCGCCCCAAAAAGTGGACTTTACGTCCTAAAAAGTGGGCCGCCCTATTTTTACGCCCCTCAGAGATTCAGGTCCCAAGTCTGTTGCTCCCAGCTACAAAAACCTAATACGATTTTGTATTCTGTGGCGCACAGCCACAAAAGACAAATTAACGCGGTTATTGACTCTTTGCCGTGCAGCTACAGGGAAAAGGTTATACGGCTATCAAGTATGTTGCTCCCAGCTACAAAAACCTAATACGACTATCTATTCTGTGGCGCACAGCCACAAATTACGAATTAACGCGGTTATCGACTCTTTGCCTTGCAGCTACAGAGAACAGTTCATACGGCTATCAAATCTGTTGCTCCCAGCTACAAAAACCTAATACGACAATCTATTCTGTGGCGCACAGCCACAAAATACGAATTATCGCGGTTATCGACTTGTTGGCTTGCAGCTACAGAGAAAAGTTTATACGGCTATCAAGTCTGTTGCTCCCAGCTACAAAAACCTGATACGACAATCTATTCTGTGGCGCACAGCCACAAAAGACAAATTAACGCGGTTATTACCTCTTTGCTTTGCAGCTACAGAAAAAAGTTCATACGGCTATCAAGTCTGTTGCTCCCAGCTACGAAAACCTAATTCGACTTTATATTCTGTGGCGCACAGCCACAAAAGACAAATTAACGCGGTTATTGACTCTTTGCCGTGCAGCTACAGGAAAAAAGTTATACGGCTATCAAGTATGTTGCTCCCATCTACAAAAACCTAATACTATTCTGTGGCGCACAGCCACAAAATACGAATTAACGCGGTTATCGACTCTTTGCCTTGCAGCTACAGAGAACAGTTCATACGGCTATCAAATCTGTTGCTCCCAGCTACAAAAACCTAATACGACAATCTTTTCTGTGGCGCACAGCCACAAAATACGAATTATCGCGGTTATCGACTTGTTGGCTTGCAGCTACAGAGAAAAGTTCATACGGCTATCAAGTCTGTTGCTCCCAGCTACAAAAACCTGATACGACAATCTATTCTGTGGCGCACAGCCACAAAAGACAAATTAACGCGGTTATTACCTCTTTGCCTTGCAGCTACAGAAAAAAGTTCATACGGCTATCAAGTCTGTTGCTCCCAGCTACGAAAACCTAATACGACTTTATATTCTGTGGCGCACAGCCACAAAAGACAAATTAACGCGGTTATTGACTCTTTGCCGTGCAGCTACAGGAAAAAGGTTATACGGCTATCAAGTATGTTGCTCCCAGCTACAAAAACCTAATACTATTCTGTGGCGCACAGCCACAAAATACGAATTATCGCGGTTATCGACTTGTTGGCTTGCAGCTACAGAGAAAAGTTCATACGGCTATCAAGTCTGTTGCTCCCAGCTACAAAAACCTGATACGACAATCTATTCTGTGGCGCACAGCCACAAAAGACAAATTAACGCGGTTATTACCTCTTTGCCTTGCAGCTACAGAAAAAAGTTCATACGGCTATCAAGTCTGTTGCTCCCAGCTACGAAAACCTAATTCGACTTTATATTCTGTGGCGCACAGCCACAAAAGACAAATTAACGCGGTTATTGACTCTTTGCCGTGCAGCTACAGGAAAAAGGTTATACGGCTATCAAGTATGTTGCTCCCAGCTACAAAGACCTAATACTATTCTGTGGCGCACAGCCACAAATGACGAATTAACGCGGTTATCGACTCTTTGCCTTGCAGCTACAGAGAACAGTCCATACGGCTATCAAATCTGTTGCTCCCAGCTACAAAAACCTAATACGACAATCTATTCTGTGGCGCACAGCCACAAAATACGAATTATCGCGGTTATCGACTTGTTGGCTTGCAGCTACAGAGAAAAGTTCATACGGCTATCAAGTCTGTTGCTCCCAGCTACAAAAACCTGATACGACAATCTATTCTGTGGCGCACAGCCACAAAAGACAAATTAACGCGGTTATTACCTCTTTGCCTTGCAGCTACAGAAAAAAGTTTATACGGCTATCAAGTCTGTTGCTCATGGCTACAAAAACCTAATACGACTTTATATTCTGTGGCGCACAGCCACAAAAGACAAATTAACGCGGTTATTGACTCTTTGCCGTGCAGCTACAGAAAAAAGTTTATACGGCTATCAAGTATGTTGCTCCCAGCTACAAAAACCTAATACGACTATCTATTCTGTGGCGCACAGCCACAAAATACGAATTAACGCGGTTATCGACTGTTTGCTTTGCAGCTACAGAAAAAAGTTAATACGGCTATCAAGTCTGTTGCTCCCAGCTACAAAAACCTAATACGACAATCTATTCTGTGGCGCACAGCCACAAAAACGAATTAACGCGGTTATTGACATTTTGACTTGCAGCTACAAAAAAATCATACGGCTATCAAGTCTGTTGCTCCCAACTACAAAAACATAATACGACTTTATATTCTGTGGCGCACAGCCACAAAATACAAATTAACGCGGTTATTGACTCTTTGCCTTGCAGTTACAGAGAACATTTCATACGGCTATCAAATCTGTTGCTCCCAGCTACAAAAACCTAATACGACAATCTATTCTGTGGCGCACAGCCACAAAATACGAATTAACGCGGTTATCGACTCTTTGCCTAGCAGCTACAGAAAAAAATTTATACGGCTATCAAATCTGTTGCTCCCAGCTACAAAAACCTAATACGACAATCTATTCTGTGGCGCACAGCCACAAAATACGAATTAACGTGGTTATCGACTCTTTGCCTTGCAGCTACAGAAAAAAAGTTTATACGGCTTTCAAGTCTGTTGCTCATGGCTACAAAAACCTAATACGACTTTATATCCTGTGGCGCACAGCCACAAAAGACAAATTAACGCGGTTATTACCTCTTTGCCTTGCAGCTACAGAAAAAAGTTCATACGGCTATCAAGTCTGTTGCTCCCAGCTACAAAAACCTGATACGACAATCTATTCTAAGGCGCACAGCCACAAAAGACAGATTAACGCGGTTATTACCTCTTTGCCTTGCAGCTACAGAAAGAAGTTCATACGGCTATCAAGTATGTTGCTCCCAGCTACAAAAACCTAATACGACTATCTATTCTGTGGCGCACAGCCACAAAATACGAATTAACGCGGTTATCGACTCTTTGCCTTGCAGCTACAGAGAACAGTTCATACGGCTATCAAATCTGTTGCTCCCAGCTACAAAAACCCAATACGACAATCTATTCTGTGGCGCACAGCCACAAAATACGAATTATCGCGGTTATCGACTTGTTGGCTTGCAGCTACAGAGAAAAGTTCATACGGCTATCAAGTCTGTTGCTCCCAGCTACAAAAACCTGATACGACAATCTATTCTGTGGCGCACAGCCACAAAAGACAAATTAACGCGGTTATTACCTCTTTGCCTTGCAGCTACAGAAAAAAGTTCATACGGCTATCAAGTCTGTTGCTCCCAGCTACGAAAACCTAATTCGACTTTATATTCTGTGGCGCACAGCCACAAAAGACAAATTAACGCGGTTATTGACTCTTTGCCGTGCAGCTACAGGAAAAAGGTTATACGGCTATCAAGTATGTTGCTCCCAGCTACAAAAACCTAATACTATTCTGTGGCGCACAGCCACAAAATACGAATTAACGCTGTTATCGACTCTTTGCCTTGCAGCTACAGAGAACAGTCCATACGGCTATCAAATCTGTTGCTCCCAGCTACAAAAACCTAATACGACAATCTATTCTGTGGCGCACAGCCACAAAATACGAATTATCGCGGTTATCGACTTGTTGGCTTACAGCTACAGAGAAAAGTTCATACGGCTATCAAGTCTGTTGCTCCCAGCTACAAAAACCTGATACGACAATCTATTCTGTGGCGCACAGCCACAAAAGACAAATTAACGCGGTTATTACCTCTTTGCCTTGCAGCTACAGAACAAAGTTTATACGGCTATCAAGTCTGTTGCTCATGGCTACAAAAACCTAATACGACTTTATATTCTGTGGCGCACAGCCACAAAAGACAAATTAACGCGGTTATTGACTCTTTGCCGTGCAGCTACAGAAAAAAGTTTATACGGCTATCAAGTATGTTGCTCCCAGCTACAAAAACCTTATACGACTATCTATTCTGTGGCGCACAGCCACAAAATACGAATTAACGCGGTTATCGACTGTTTGCTTTGCAGCTACAGAAAAAGTTAATACGGCTATCAAGTCTGTTGCTCCCAGCTACAAAAACCTAATACGACAATCTATTCTGTGGCGCACAGCCACAAAAACGAATTAACGCGGTTATTGACATTTTGACTTGCAGCTACAAAAAAAATCATACGGCTATCAAGTCTGTTGCTCCCAACTACAAAAACATAATACGACTTTATATTCTGTGGCGCACAGCCACAAAATACAAATTAACGCGGTTATTGACTCTTTGCCTTGCAGTTACAGAGAACATTTCATACGGCTATCAAATCTGTTGCTCCCAGCTACAAAAACCTAATACGACAATCTATTCTGTGGCGCACAGCCACAAAATACGAATTAACGCGGTTATCGACTCTTTGCCTAGCAGCTACAGAAAAAAATTTATACGGCTATCAAATCTGTTGCTCCCAGCTACAAAAACCTAATACGACAATCTATTCTGTGGCGCACAGCCACAAAATACGAATTAACGTGGTTATCGACTCTTTGCCTTGCAGCTACAGAAAAAAAGTTTATACGGCTTTCAAGTCTGTTGCTCATGGCTACAAAAACCTAATACGACTTTATATCCTGTGGCGCACAGCCACAAAAGACAAATTAACGCGGTTATTACCTCTTTGCCTTGCAGCTACAGAAAAAAGTTCATACGGCTATCAAGTCTGTTGCTCCCAGCTACAAAAACCTGATACGACAATCTATTCTAAGGCGCACAGCCACAAAAGACAGATTAACGCGGTTATTACCTCTTTGCCTTGCAGCTACAGAAAGAAGTTTATACGGCTATCAAGTCTGTTGCTCCCAGCTACAAAAACCTAATACGACTTTGTATTCTGTGGCGCACAGCCACAAAAGACAAATTAACGCGGTTATTGACTCTTTGCCGTGCAGCTACAGGGAAAAGGTTATACGGCTATCAAGTGTGTTGCTCCCAGCTACAAAAACCTAATACGACTATCTATTCTGTGGCGCACAGCCACAAAATACGAATTAACGCGGTTATCGACTCTTTGCCTTGCAGCTACAGAGAACAGTTCATACGGCTATCAAATCTGTTGCTCCCAGCTACAAAAACCCAATACGACAATCTATTCTGTGGCGCACAGCCACAAAATACGAATTATCGCGGTTATCGACTTGTTGGCTTGCAGCTACAGAGAAAAGTTCATACGGCTATCAAGTCTGCTGCTCCCAGCTACAAAAACCTGATACGACAATCTATTATGTGGCGCACAGCCACAAAAGACAAATTAACGCGGTTATTACCTCTTTGCCTTGCAGCTACAGAAAAAAGTTCATACGGCTATCAAGTCTGTTGCTCCCAGCTACGAAAACCTAATTCGACTTTATATTCTGTGGCGCACAGCCACAAAAGACAAATTAACGCGGTTATTGACTCTTTGCCGTGCAGCTACAAAAAAAAAGGTTATACGGCTATCAAGTATGTTGCTCCCAGCTACAAAAACCTAATACTATTCTGTGGCGCACAGCCACAAAATACGAATTAACGCGGTTGTCGACTCTTTGCCTTGCAGCTACAGAGAACAGTTCATACGGCTATCAAATCTGTTGCTCCCAGCTACAAAAACCTAATACGACAATCTTTTCTGTGGCGCACAGCCACAAAATACGAATTATCACGGTTATCGACTTGTTGGCTTGCAGCTACAGAGAAAAGTTCATACGGCTATCAAGTCTGTTGCTCCCAGCTACAAAAACCTGATACGACAATCTATTCTGTGGCGCACAGCCACAAAAGACAAATTAACGCGGTTATTACCTCTTTGCCTTGCAGCTACAGAAAAAAGTTCATACGGCTATCAAGTCTGTTGCTCCCAGCTACGAAAACCTAATTCGACTTTATATTCTGTGGCGCACAGCCACAAAAGACAAATTAACGCGGTTATTGACTCTTTGCCGTGCAGCTACAAAAAAAAGGTTATACGGCTATCAAGTATGTTGCTCCCAGCTACAAAAACCTAATACTATTCTGTGGCGCACAGCCACAAAATACGAATTAACGCGGTTATCGACTCTTTGCCTTGCAGCTACAGAGAACAGTTCATACGGCTATCAAATCTGTTGCTCCCAGCTACAAAAACCCAATACGACAATCTTTTCTGTGGCGCACAGCCACAAAATACGAATTATCGCGGTTATCGACTTGTTGGCTTGCAGCTACAGAGAAAAGTTCATACGGCTATCAAGTCTGTTGCTCCCAGCTACAAAAACCTGATACGACAATCTATTCTGTGGCGCACAGCCACAAAAGACAAATTAACGCGGTTATTACCTCTTTGCCTTGCAGCTACAGAAAAAAGTTCATACGGCTATCAAGTCTGTTGCTCCCAGCTACGAAAACCTAATTCGACTTTATATTCTGTGGCGCACAGCCACAAAAGACAAATTAACGCGGTTATTGACTCTTTGCCGTGCAGCTACAGGAAAAAGGTTATACGGCTATCAAGTATGTTGCTCCCAGCTACAAAAACCTAATACTATTCTGTGGCGCACAGCCACAAAATACGAATTAACGCGGTTATCGACTCTTTGCCTTGCAGCTACAGAGAACAGTTCATACGGCTATCAAATCTGTTGCTCCCAGCTACAAAAACCTAATACGACAATCTTTTCTGTGGCGCACAGCCACAAAATACGAATTATCGCGGTTATCGACTTGTTGGCTTGCAGCTACAGAGAAAAGTTCATACGGCTATCAAGTCTGTTGCTCCCAGCTACAAAAACCTGATACGACAATCTATTCTGTGGCGCACAGCCACAAAAGACAAATTAACGCGGTTATTACCTCTTTGCCTTGCAGCTACAGAAAAAAGTTCATACGGCTATCAAGTCTGTTGCTCCCAGCTACGAAAACCTAATACGACTTTGTATTCTGTGGCGCACAGCCACAAAAGACAAATTAACGCGGTTATTGACTCTTTGCCGTGCAGCTACAGGAAAAAGGTTATACGGCTATCAAGTATGTTGCTCCCAGCTACAAAAACCTAATACTATTCTGTGGCGCACAGCCACAAAATACGAATTAACGCGGGTATCGACTCTTTGCCTTGCAGCTACAGAGAACAGTTCATACGGCTATCAAATCTGTTGCTCCCAGCTACAAAAACCTAATACGACAATCTATTCTGTGGCGCACAGCCACAAAATACGAATTATAGCGGTTATCGACTTGTTGGTCTGCAGCTAAAGAGAAAAGTTCATACGGCTATCAAGTCTGTTGCTCCCAGCTACAAAAACCTAATACGACTATATATTCTGTGGCGCACAGCCACAAAAGACGAATTAACGCGGTTATTGACTCTTTGCCTCGCAGTTACAGAGAACATTTCATACGGCTATCAAATCTGTTGCTCCCAGCTACAAAAACCTAATACGACAATCTATTCTGTGGCGCACAGCCACAAAGACGAATTAACGCGGTTGTTGACATTTTGACTTGCAGCTACAAAAAAAAATCATACGGCTATCAAGTCTGTTGCTTCCAACTACAAAAACATAATACGACAATCTATTCTGTGGCGCACAGCCACGAAATACGAATTAACGCGGTTATCGACTCATTGGCTGCAGCTACGGAAAAAAGTTTATACGGCTATCAAGTATGTTGCTCCCAGCTAGAAAAACCCAATACAACTATCTATTCTGTGGCACACAGCCACAAAATACGAATTAACGCTGTTATCGACTCTTTGCCTTGCAGCTACAGAGAACAGTCCATACGGCTATCAAATCTGTTGCTCCCAGCTACAAAAACCTAATACGACAATCTATTCTGTGGCGCACAGCCACAAAATACGAATTATCGCGGTTATCGACTTGTTGGCTTACAGCTACAGAGAAAAGTTCATACGGCTATCAAGTCTGTTGCTCCCAGCTACAAAAACCTGATACGACAATCTATTCTGTGGCGCACAGCCACAAAAGACAAATTAACGCGGTTATTACCTCTTTGCCTTGCAGCTACAGAACAAAGTTTATACGGCTATCAAGTCTGTTGCTCATGGCTACAAAAACCTAATACGACTTTATATTCTGTGGCGCACAGCCACAAAAGACAAATTAACGCGGTTATTGACTCTTTGCCGTGCAGCTACAGAAAAAAAGTTTATACGGCTATCAAGTATGTTGCTCCCAGCTACAAAAACCTTATACGACTATCTATTCTGTGGCGCACAGCCACAAAATACGAATTAACGCGGTTATCGACTGTTTGCTTTGCAGCTACAGAAAAAGTTAATACGGCTATCAAGTCTGTTGCTCCCAGCTACAAAAACCTAATACGACAATCTATTCTGTGGCGCACAGCCACAAAAACGAATTAACGCGGTTATTGACATTTTGACTTGCAGCTACAAAAAAAATCATACGGCTATCAAGTCTGTTGCTCCCAACTACAAAAACATAATACGACTTTATATTCTGTGGCGCACAGCCACAAAATACAAATTAACGCGGTTATTGACTCTTTGCCTTGCAGTTACAGAGAACATTTCATACGGCTATCAAATCTGTTGCTCCCAGCTACAAAAACCTAATACGACAATCTATTCTGTGGCGCACAGCCACAAAATACGAATTAACGCGGTTATCGACTCTTTGCCTAGCAGCTACAGAAAAAAATTTATACGGCTATCAAATCTGTTGCTCCCAGCTACAAAAACCTAATACGACAATCTATTCTGTGGCGCACAGCCACAAAATACGAATTAACGTGGTTATCGACTCTTTGCCTTGCAGCTACAGAAAAAAAGTTTATACGGCTTTCAAGTCTGTTGCTCATGGCTACAAAAACCTAATACGACTTTATATCCTGTGGCGCACAGCCACAAAAGACAAATTAACGCGGTTATTACCTCTTTGCCTTGCAGCTACAGAAAAAAGTTCATACGGCTATCAAGTCTGTTGCTCCCAGCTACAAAAACCTGATACGACAATCTATTCTAAGGCGCACAGCCACAAAAGACAGATTAACGCGGTTATTACCTCTTTGCCTTGCAGCTACAGAAAGAAGTTTATACGGCTATCAAGTCTGTTGCTCCCAGCTACAAAAACCTAATACGACTTTGTATTCTGTGGCGCACAGCCACAAAAGACAAATTAACGCGGTTATTGACTCTTTGCCGTGCAGCTACAGGGAAAAGGTTATACGGCTATCAAGTGTGTTGCTCCCAGCTACAAAAACCTAATACGACTATCTATTCTGTGGCGCACAGCCACAAAATACGAATTAACGCGGTTATCGACTCTTTGCCTTGCAGCTACAGAGAACAGTTCATACGGCTATCAAATCTGTTGCTCCCAGCTACAAAAACCCAATACGACAATCTATTCTGTGGCGCACAGCCACAAAATACGAATTATCGCGGTTATCGACTTGTTGGCTTGCAGCTACAGAGAAAAGTTCATACGGCTATCAAGTCTGCTGCTCCCAGCTACAAAAACCTGATACGACAATCTATTATGTGGCGCACAGCCACAAAAGACAAATTAACGCGGTTATTACCTCTTTGCCTTGCAGCTACAGAAAAAAGTTCATACGGCTATCAAGTCTGTTGCTCCCAGCTACGAAAACCTAATTCGACTTTATATTCTGTGGCGCACAGCCACAAAAGACAAATTAACGCGGTTATTGACTCTTTGCCGTGCAGCTACAAAAAAAAGGTTATACGGCTATCAAGTATGTTGCTCCCAGCTACAAAAACCTAATACTATTCTGTGGCGCACAGCCACAAAATACGAATTAACGCGGTTGTCGACTCTTTGCCTTGCAGCTACAGAGAACAGTTCATACGGCTATCAAATCTGTTGCTCCCAGCTACAAAAACCTAATACGACAATCTTTTCTGTGGCGCACAGCCACAAAATACGAATTATCACGGTTATCGACTTGTTGGCTTGCAGCTACAGAGAAAAGTTCATACGGCTATCAAGTCTGTTGCTCCCAGCTACAAAAACCTGATACGACAATCTATTCTGTGGCGCACAGCCACAAAAGACAAATTAACGCGGTTATTACCTCTTTGCCTTGCAGCTACAGAAAAAAGTTCATACGGCTATCAAGTCTGTTGCTCCCAGCTACGAAAACCTAATTCGACTTTATATTCTGTGGCGCACAGCCACAAAAGACAAATTAACGCGGTTATTGACTCTTTGCCGTGCAGCTACAAAAAAAAGGTTATACGGCTATCAAGTATGTTGCTCCCAGCTACAAAAACCTAATACTATTCTGTGGCGCACAGCCACAAAATACGAATTAACGCGGTTATCGACTCTTTGCCTTGCAGCTACAGAGAACAGTTCATACGGCTATCAAATCTGTTGCTCCCAGCTACAAAAACCCAATACGACAATCTTTTCTGTGGCGCACAGCCACAAAATACGAATTATCGCGGTTATCGACTTGTTGGCTTGCAGCTACAGAGAAAAGTTCATACGGCTATCAAGTCTGTTGCTCCCAGCTACAAAAACCTGATACGACAATCTATTCTGTGGCGCACAGCCACAAAAGACAAATTAACGCGGTTATTACCTCTTTGCCTTGCAGCTACAGAAAAAAGTTCATACGGCTATCAAGTCTGTTGCTCCCAGCTACGAAAACCTAATTCAACTTTATATTCTGTGGCGCACAGCCACAAAAGACAAATTAACGCGGTTATTGACTCTTTGCCGTGCAGCTACAGGAAAAAGGTTATACGGCTATCAAGTATGTTGCTCCCAGCTACAAAAACCTAATACTATTCTGTGGCGCACAGCCACAAAATACGAATTAACGCGGTTATCGACTCTTTGCCTTGCAGCTACAGAGAACAGTTCATACGGCTATCAAATCTGTTGCTCCCAGCTACAAAAACCTAATACGACAATCTTTTCTGTGGCGCACAGCCACAAAATACGAATTATCGCGGTTATCGACTTGTTGGCTTGCAGCTACAGAGAAAAGTTCATACGGCTATCAAGTCTGTTGCTCCCAGCTACAAAAACCTGATACGACAATCTATTCTGTGGCGCACAGCCACAAAAGACAAATTAACGCGGTTATTACCTCTTTGCCTTGCAGCTACAGAAAAAAGTTCATACGGCTATCAAGTCTGTTGCTCCCAGCTACGAAAACCTAATACGACTTTATATTCTGTGGCGCACAGCCACAAAAGACAAATTAACGCGGTTATTGACTCTTTGCCGTGCAGCTACAGGAAAAAGGTTATACGGCTATCAAGTATGTTGCTCCCAGCTACAAAAACCTAATACTATTCTGTGGCGCACAGCCACAAAATACGAATTAACGCGGGTATCGACTCTTTGCCTTGCAGCTACAGAGAACAGTTCATACGGCTATCAATCTGTTGCTCCCAGCTACAAAAACCTAATACGACAATCTATTCTGTGGCGCACAGCCACAAAATACGAATTATAGCGGTTATCGACTTGTGGTCTGCAGCTAAAGAGAAAAGTTCATACGGCTATCAAGTCTGTTGCTCCCAGCTACAAAAACCTAATACGACTATATATTCTGTGGCGCACAGCCACAAAAGACGAATTAACGCGGTTATTGACTCTTTGCCTCGCAGTTACAGAGAACATTTCATACGGCTATCAAATCTGTTGCTCCCAGCTACAAAAACCTAATACGACAATCTATTCTGTGGCGCACAGCCACAAAGACGAATTAACGCGGTTGTTGACATTTTGACTTGCAGCTACAAAAAAAAATCATACGGCTATCAAGTCTGTTGCTTCCAACTACAAAAACATAATACGACAATCTATTCTGTGGCGCACAGCCACGAAATACGAATTAACGCGGTTATCGACTCATTGGCTGCAGCTACGGAAAAAAGTTTATACGGCTATCAAGTATGTTGCTCCCAGCTAGAAAAACCCAATACAACTATCTATTCTGTGGCACACAGCCACAAAATACGAATTAACGCGGTTATCGACTCTTTGCCTTGCAGCTACAGAAAAAAGTTTATACGGCTATCAAGTCTGTTGCTCATAGCTACAAAAACCTAGCACGACTTTATATTCTGTGGCGCACAGCCACAAAAGACAAATTAACGCGGTTATTACCTCTTTGCCTTGCAGCTACAGAAAAAAAGTTTATACGGCTATTAAGTCTGTTGCTCCAGCTACAAAAACCTAATACGACTTTATATTCTGTGGCGCACAGCCACAAAAGACAAAATTAACGCGGTTATTGACTCTTTGCAGCTACAGAAAAAAGTTTATACGGCTATCAAGTATGTTGCTCCCAGCTACAAAAACCTAATACGACTATCTATTCTGTGGCGCACAGCCACAAAATACGAATTAACGCGGTTATCGACTATTTGATTTGCAGCTACAGAAAAAAGTTAATACGGCTATCAAATCTGTTGCTCCCAGCTACAAAAACCTAATACGACAATCTATTCTGTGGCGCACAGCCACAAATAACGAATTCACGCGGTTATCGACTCTTTGGCTTGCAGCTACAGAAAAAAGTTTATATGGCTATCAAGTATGTTGCTCCCAGCTAGAAAAACCCAATACGACTATCTATTCTGTGGCGCACAGCCACAAAATACGAATTAACGCGGTATCGACTGTTTGCTTTGCAGCTACAGAAAAAAGTTTATACGGCTATCAAGTCTGTTGCTCATGGCTACAAAAACCTAATACGACTTTATATTCTGTGGCACACAGCCACAAAAGACAAATTAACGCGGTTATTACCGTCTTTGCCTTGCAGTTACAGAGAACATTTCATACGGCTATCAAATCTGTTGCTCCCAGCTACAAAAACCTAATACGACAATCTATTCTGTGGCGCACAGCCACAAATAACGAATTCACGCGGTTATCGACTCTTTGGCTTGCAGCTACAGAAAAAAGTTTATATGGCTATCAAGTATGTTGCTCCAGCTAGAAAAACCCAATACGACTATCTATTCTGTGGCGCACAGCCACAAATACGAATTAACGCGGTTATCGACTGTTTGCTTTGCAGCTACAGAAAAAAGTTTATACGGCTATCAAGTCTGTTGCTCCCAGCTACAAAAACCTGATACGACTTTATATTCTGTGGCGCACAGCCACAAAAGATTTTACGCGGTTATTGACTCTTTGCCGTGCAGCTACAGAAAAAAAGTTATACGGCTATCAAGTCTGTTGCTCATGGCTACAAAAACCTAATACGACTTTATATTCTGTGGCGCACAGCCACAAAAGACAAATTAACGCGGTTATTACCTCTTTGCCTTGCAGTTACAGAGAACATTTCATACGGCTATCAAATCTGTTGCTCCCAGCTACAAGAACCTGATACGACTATCTATTCTGTGGCGCACAGCCACGAAATACAAATTAACGCGGTTATTGACTTTTTGGCTTGCAGTTACAGAAAAAAAATCACACGGCTATCAAGTCTGTTGCTCACAACTACAAAAACCTAATACGACTGTATACCCTGTGGCGCACAGCCACAAAAGACAGTTTAACGCGGTTATTGACTCTTTGCCTTGCAGCTACAGAAAAAAAATTATACGGCCATCAAGTCTGTTGCTACCAGCTACAAAAACTTAATACGACTATCTTTTCTGTGGTGCACAACCACAAATACGAATTAACGCGGTTATTGACTCTTTGCCTTGCAGCTACAGAAATATACGGCTATCAAGTCTGTTGCTCCCAGCTACAAAAACCTAATACGACAATCGTTTCTGTGGTGCACAAGCAGAAAATACGAATTAACGCGGTTTTTGACTCTGTGGCTTGCATTTACAGAGAACAGTTCATACGGCTATCACGTCTGTTGCTCCCAGCTACAAAAACCTAATACGACTTTATATTCTGTGGCGCACAGCCACAAAAGACAATTAACGCGGTTATCGACTCTTTGGCTTGCAGCTACAGAAAAAAGCTTATACGGCTATCAAGTCTGTTGCTCCCAGCTATAAAAACCTAATACGACTTTATATTCTGTGGCGCACAGCCACAAAAGACAAATTAACGCGGTTATTGACTCTTTGCCTTGCAGCTACAGGAAAAAGTTCATACGGCTATCAAGTCTGTTGCTCCCAGCTACAAGAACCTGATACGACTATCTTTTCTGTGGCGCACAACCACGAAATACAAATTAACGCGGTTATCGACTTTTCGGCTTGCAGTTACTGAAAAAAAATCACACGGCTATCAAGTCTGTTGCTCACAACTACAAAAACCTAATACGACAATCTTTTCTGTGGTGCACAAGCAGAAAATACGAATTAACGCGGTATTGACTCTGTGGCTTGCATTTACAGAGAACAGTTCATACGGCTATCACGTCTGTTGCTCCCAGCTACAAAACCGAATACGACTTTATATTCTGTGGCGCACAGCCACAAAAGACAAATTAACGCGGTTATCGACTCTTTGGCTTGCAGTTACAGAGAAAAGTTCATACGGCTATCAGTCTGTTCTCCAGCTACAAAGACCTAACACGACTATCTATTTTGTGGCGCACAGCCACGAAATACGAATTAACGCGGTTATCGACTCATTGGCTTGCAGCTACGGAAAAAAGTTTATATGGCTATCAAGTCTGTTGCTCCCAGCTACAAAAACCTAATACGACTTTTTATTATGTGGCGCACAGCCACAAAAGACAGATTAACGCGGTTATTGACTCTTTGCCTTGCAGCTACAGAAAAAAAATTATACGGCTATCAAGTCTGTTGCTACCAGCTACAAAAACTTAATACGACTATCTTTTCTGTGGTGCACAACCACAAAATACGAATTAACGCGGTTATTGACTCTTTGCCTTGCAGCTACAGAAAAAAGTTTATACGGCTATCAAGTCTGTTGCTCCCAGCTACAAAAACCTAATACGACAATCGTTTCTGTGGTGCACAAGCAGAAAATACGAATTAACGCGGTTTTTGACTCTGTGGCTTGCATTTACAGAGAACAGTTCATACGGCTATCACGTCTGTTGCTCCCAGCTACAAAAACCTAATACGACTTCATATTCTGTGGCGCACAGCCACAAAAGACAAATTAACGCGGTTATCGACTCTTTGGCTTGCAGCTACAGAAAAAAGCTTATACGGCTATCAAGTCTGTTGCTCCCAGCTATAAAAACCTAATACGACTTTATATTCTGTGGCGCACAGCCACAAAAGACAAATTAACGCGGTTATTGACTCTTTGCCTTGCAGCTACAGGAAAAAGTTCATACGGCTATCAAGTCTGTTGCTCCCAGCTACAAGAACCTGATACGACTATCTTTTCTGTGGCGCACAACCACGAAATACAAATTAACGCGGTTATCGACTTTTCGGCTTGCAGTTACTGAAAAAAAAATCACACGGCTATCAAGTCTGTTGCTCACAACTACAAAAACCTAATACGACTGTACATCCTGTGGCGCACAGCCACAAAAGACAGTTTAACGCGGTTATTGACTCTTTGCCTTGCAGCTACAGAAAAAAATTATACGGCTATCAAGTCTGTTGCTACCAGCTACAAAAACTTAATACGACTATCTTTTCTGTGGTGCACAACCACAAAATACGAATTAACGCGGTTATTGACTCTTTGCCTTGCAGCTACAGGAAAAAGTTTATACGGCTATCAAGTCTGTTGCTCCCAGCTACAAAAACCTAATACGACAATCTTTTCTGTGGTGCACAAGCAGAAAATACGAATTAACGCGGTTATTGACTCTGTGGCTTGCATTTACAGAGAACAGTTCATACGGCTATCACGTCTGTTGCTCCCAGCTACAAAAACCGAATACGACTTTATATTCTGTGGCGCACAGCCACAAAAGACAAATTAACGCGGTTATCGACTCTTTGGCTTGCAGTTACAGAGAAAAGTTCATACGGCTATCCAGTCTGTTTCTCCCAGCTACAAAGACCTAACACGACTATCTATTTTGTGGCGCACAGCCACGAAATACGAATTAACGCGGTTATCGACTCATTGGCTTGCAGCTACGGAAAAAAGTTTATATGGCTATCAAGTCTGTTGCTCCCAGCTACAAAAACCTAATACGACTTTTTATTATGTGGCGCACAGCCACAAAAGACAGATTAACGCGGTTATTGACTCTTTGCCTTGCAGCTACAGAAAACAATTTATACGGCTATCAAGTATGTTGCTCCCAGCTAGAAAAACCCAATACAACTATCTATTCTGTGGCACACAGCCACAAAATACGAATTAACGCGGTTATCGACTCTTTGCCTTGCAGCTACAGAGAAAAGTTTATACGGCTATCAAGTCTGTTGCTCATGGCTACAAAAACCTAATACGACTTTATATTCTGTGGCACACAGCCACAAAATACAATATAACGCGGTTATCGACTCTTTGCCTTGCAGCTACAGAGAACAGTTCATACGGCTATCAAATATGTTGCTCCCAGCTACAAAAACCTAATACGACAATCTATTCTGTGGCGCACAGCCACAAAATACGAATTATCGCGGTTATCGACTTGTTGACTTGCAGTTACAGAGATAAGTTCATACGGCTATCAAGTCTGTTGCTCCCAGCTACAAAAATTTAATACGACTATATATTCTGTGGCGCACAGCCACAAAAGACGAATTAACGCGGTTATTGACTCTTTGCCTTGCAGCTACAGAAACAAAGTTTATGCGGCTATCAAGTCTGTTGCTCCCAGCTACAAAAACCTAATACGACAATCTATTCTGTGGCGCACAGCCACAAAAACGAATTAACGCGGTTATTGACATTTTGACTTGCAGCTACAAAAAAAATCATACGGCTATCAAGTCTGTTGCTCCCAGCTACAAAAACCTAATACGACTATATATTCTGTGGCGCACAGCCACAAAAGACGAATTAACGCGGTTATTGACTTTTTGCCTCGCAGTTACAGAGAATATTTCATACGGCTATCAAATCTGTTGCTCCCAGATACAAACACCTAATACGACAATCTATTCTGTGGCGCACAGCCACAAAATACGAATTGACGCGGTTATCGACTTTTTGGCTTGCAGTTAAAGAGAAAAGTTCATACGGCTATCAAATCTGTTGCTCCCAGCTACAAAAACCTAATACGACTATATATTCTGTGGCGCACAGCCACAAAAGACGAATTAACGCGGTTATTGACTCTTTGCCTTGCAGTTACAGAGAACATTTTATACGGCTATCAAATCTGTTGCTCCCAGCTACAAAAACCTAATACGACTGTATATTCTGTGGCGCACAGACACAAAAGACAAATTAACGCGGTTATCACCTCTTTGCCTTGCAGCTACAGAAAAAATTTTATACGGCTATCAAGTCTGTTGCTCCCAGCTACAAAAACCTAATACGACTTTATATTCTGTGGCGCACAGCCACAAAAGATTTTACGCGGTTATTGACTCTTTGCCGTGCAGCTACAGAAAAAAAGTTTATACGGCTATCAAGTATGTTGCTCCCAGCTACAAAAACCTAATACGACTATCTATTCTGTGGCGCACAGCCACAAAATACGAATTAACACGGTTATCGACTGTTTGCTTTGCAGCTACAGAAAAAAGTTGATACGGCTATCAAGTATGTTGTTCCCAGCTACAAAAACCTGATACGACAATCTATTCTGTGGCGCACAGCCACAAAATTCAAATTAACGCGGTTATCGACTCTTTGCCTTGCAGCTACAGAGAACAGTTCATACGGCTATCAAATATGTTGCTCCCAGCTACAAAAACCTAATACGACAATCTATTCTGTGGCGCACAGCCACAAAATACGAATTAACGCGGTTATCGACTCTTTGCCTTGCAGCTACAGAGAACAGTTCATACGGCTATCAGGTCTGTTGCTCATGGCTACAAAAACCTAATACGACTTCATATTCTGTGGCGCACAGCCACAAAAGACAAATTAACGCGGTTATTGACTCTTTGCCTTGCAGCTACAGAAAAAAAGTTTATACGGCTATCAAGTATGTTGCTCCCAGCTAGAAAAACCCAATACAACTATCTATTCTGTGGCACACAGCCACAAAATACGAATTAACGCGGTTATCGACTCTTTGCCTTGCAGCTACAGAAAAAAGTTTATACGGCTATCAAGTCTGTTGCTCATGGCTACAAAAACCTAATACGACTTTATATTCTGTGGCGCACAGCCACAAAAGACAAATTAACGCGGTTATTACCTCTTTGCCTTGCAGCTACAGAAAAAAGTTCATACGGCTATCAAGTCTGTTGCTCCCAGCTACAAAAACCTAATACGACTTTATATTCTGTGGCGCACAGCCACAAAAGACAAATTAACGCGGTTATTGACTCTTTGCCGCGCAGCTACAGAAAAAAGTTTATACGGCTATCAAGTATGTTGCTCCCAGCTACAAAAACCTAATACGACTATCTATTCTGTGGCGCACAGCCACAAAATACGAATTAACGCGGTTATCGACTGTTTGTTTTGCAGCTACAGGAAAAAGGTTATACGGCTATCAAGTATGTTGCTCCCAGCTAAAAAAACCTAATACGACTATATATTCTGTGGCGCACAGCCACAAAAGACGAATTAACGCGGTTATTGACTCTTTGCCTCGCAGTTACAGAGAACATTTCATACGGCTATCAAATCTGTTGCTCCCAGCTACAAAAACCTAATACGACAATCTATTCTGTGGCGCACAGCCACAAAGACGAATTAACGCGGTTATTGACATTTTGACTTGCAGCTACAAAAAAAAATCATACGGCTATCAAGTCTGTTGCTTCCAACTACAGAAACATAATACGACAATCTATTCTGTGGCGCACAGCCACAAAAGACGAATTAACGCGGTTATTGACTCTTTGCCTCGCAGTTACAGAGAACATTTCTTACGGCTATCAAATCTGTTGCTCCCAGCTACAAAAACCTAATACGACTATCTATTCTGTGGCGCACAGCCACAAAATACGAATTAACGCGGTTATCGACTGTTTGCTTTGCAGCTACAGAAAAAAGTTTATACGGCTATCAAGTCTGTTGCTCCCAGCTACAAAAACCTAATACGACTTTATATTCTGTGGCGCACAGCCACAAAAGATTTTACGCGGTTATTGACTCTTTGCCGTGCAGCTACAGAAAAAAAGTTTATACGGCTATCAAGTCTGTTGCTCATGGCTACAAAAACCTAATACGACTTTATATTCTGTGGCGCACAGCCACAAAAGACAAATTAACGCGGTTATTGACTCTTTGCCGCGCAGCTACAGAAAAAAGTTTATACGGCTATCAAGTATGTTGCTCCCAGCTACAAAAACCTAATACGACTATCTATTCTGTGGCGCACAGCCACAAAATACGAATTAACGCGGTTATCGACTGTTTGTTTTGCAGCTACAGGAAAAAGGTTATACGGCTATCAAGTATGTTGCTCCCAGCTAAAAAAACCTAATACGACTATATATTCTGTGGCGCACAGCCACAAAAGACGAATTAACGCGGTTATTGACTCTTTGCCTCGCAGTTACAGAGAACATTTCATACGGCTATAAAATCTGTTGCTCCCAGCTACAAAAACCTAATACGACAATCTATTCTGTGGCGCACAGCCACAAAGACGAATTAACGCGGTTATTGACATTTTGACTTGCAGCTACAAAAAAAAATCATACGGCTATCAAGTCTGTTGCTTCCAACTACAGAAACATAATACGACAATCTATTCTGTGGCGCACAGCCACAAAAGACGAATTAACGCGGTTATTGACTCTTTGCCTCGCAGTTACAGAGAACATTTCATACGGCTATCAAATCTGTTGCTCCCAGCTACAAAAACCTAATACGACTATCTATTCTGTGGCGCACAGCCACAAAATACGAATTAACGCGGTTATCGACTGTTTGCTTTGCAGCTACAGAAAAAAGTTTATACGGCTATCAAGTCTGTTGCTCCCAGCTACAAAAACCTAATACGACTTTATATTCTGTGGCGCACAGCCACAAAAGATTTTACGCGGTTATTGACTCTTTGCCGTGCAGCTACAGAAAAAAAGTTTATACGGCTATCAAGTCTGTTGCTCATGGCTACAAAAACCTAATACGACTTTATATTCTGTGGCGCACAGCCACAAAAGACAAATTAACGCGGTTATTACCTCTTTGCCTTGCAGTTACAGAGAACATTTCATACGGCTATCAAATCTGTTGCTCCCAGCTACAAAAACCTAATACGACAATCTATTCTGTGGCGCACAGCCACAAAATACGAATTTACGCGGTTATCGACTCTTTGGCTTGCAGCTACAGAAAAAAGTTTATATGGCTATCAAGTATGTTGCTCCCAGCTAGAAAAACCCAATACAACTATCTATTCTGTGGCACACAGCCACAAAATACGATATAACGCGGTTATCGACTCTTTGCCTTGCAGCTACAGAGAAAAGTTCATACGGCTATCAAGTCTGTTGCTCCCAGCTACAAAAACCTGATACGACAATCTATTCTGTGGCGCACAGCCACAACAGACAAATTAACGCGGTTATTACCTCTTTGCCTTGCAGCTACAGAAAAAAATTCATACGGCTATCAAGTCTGTTGCTCCCAGCTACGAAAACCTAATACGATTTTATATTCTGTGGCGCACACCCACAAAAGACAAATTAACGCGGTTATTGACTCTTTGCCGTGCAGCTACAGGAAAAAGGTTATACGGCTATTAAGTATGTTGCTCCCAGCTAAAAAAACCTAATACGACTATCTATTCTGTGGCGCACAGCCACAAAATACGAATTAACGCGGTTATCGACTCTTTGCCTTGCAGCTACAGAGAACAGTTCATACGGCTATCAAGTCTGTTGCTCCCAGCTACAAAAACCTAATACGACTATATATTCTGTGGCGCACAGCCACCAAATACGAATTTACGCGGTTATCGACTCTTTGGCTTACAGCTACAGAAAAAAGTTTATATGGCTATCAAGTATGTTGATCCCAGCTAGAAAAACCCAATACAACTATCTATTCTGTGGCACACAGCCACAAAATACGATATAACGCGGTTATCGACTCTTTGCCTTGCAGCTACAGAGAAAAGTTCATACGGCTATCAAGTCTGTTGCTCCCAGCTACAAAAACCTGATACGACAATCTATTCTGTGGCGCACAGCCACAACAGACAAATTAACGCGGTTATTACCTCTTTGCCTTGCAGCTACAGAAAAAAATTCGTACGGCTATCAAGTCTGTTGCTCCCAGCTACGAAAACCTAATACGATTTTATATTCTGTGGCGCACACCCACAAAAGACAAATTAACGCGGTTATTGACTCTTTGCCGTGCAGCTACAGGAAAAAGGTTATACGGCTATTAAGTATGTTGCTCCCAGCTAAAAAAACCTAATACGACTATCTATTCTGTGGCGCACAGCCACAAAATACGAATTAACGCGGTTATCGACTCTTTGCCTTGCAGCTACAGAGAACAGTTCATACGGCTATCAAGTCTGTTGCTCCCAGCTACAAAAACCTAATACGACTATATATTCTGTGGCGCACAGCCACAAAAGACGAATTAACGCGGTTATTGACTCTTTGCCTCGCAGTTACAGATAACATTTCATACGGCTATCAAATCTGTTGCTCCCAGCTACAAAAACCTAATACGACAATCTATTCTGTGGCGCACAGCCACAAAGACGAATTAACGCGGTTGCTGACATTTTGACTTGCAGCTACAAAAAAAAATCATACGGCTATCAAGTCTGTTGCTTCCAACTACAGAAACATAATACGACAATCTATTCTGTGGCGCACAGCCACAAAACACGAAATATCGCGGTTATCGACTTGTTGGCTTGCAGCTACAGAGAAAAGTTCATACGGCTATCAAGTCTGTTGCTCCCAGCTACAAAAACCTGATACGACAATCTATTCTGTGGCGCACAGCCACAAAAGACAAATTAACGCGGTTATTACCTCTTTGCCTTGCAGCTACAGAAAAAAGTTCATACGGCTATCAAATCTGTTGCTCCCAGCTACAAAAACCTAATACGACAATCTATTCTGTGGCGCACAGCCACAAAATACGAATTAACGCGGTTATCGACTCTTTGCCTTGCAGCTACAGAAAAAAATTCATACGGCTATCAAGTCTGTTGCTCATGGCTACAAAAACCTAATACGACTTTATATTCTGTGGCGCACAGCCACAAAAGACAAATTAACGCGGTTATTACCTCTTTGCCTTGCAGTTACAGAGAACATGTCATACGGCTATCAAATCTGTTGCTCCCAGCTACAAAAACCTAATACGACAATCTATTATGTGGCGCACAGCCACAAAATACGAATTTACGCGGTTATCGACTCTTTGGCTTGCAGCTACAGAAAAAAGTTTATATGGCTATCAAGTATGTTGCTCCCAGCTAGAAAAACCCAATACAACTATCTATTCTGTGGCACACAGCCACAAAATACGATATAACGCGGTTATCGACTCTTTGCCTTGCAGCTACAGAAAAAAGTTCATACGGCTATCAAGTCTGTTGCTCCCAGCTACAAAAACCTGATACGACAATCTATTCTGTGGCGCACAGCCACAACAGACAAATTAACGCGGTTATTACCTCTTTGCCTAGCAGCTACAGAAAAAAATTCATACGGCTATCAAGTATGTTGCTCCCAGCTAAAAAAAACCTAATACGACTATCTATTCTGTGGCGCACAGCCACAAAATACGAATTAACGCGGTTATCGACTCTTTGCCTTGCAGCTACAGAGAACAGTTCATACGGCTATCAAGTCTGTTGCTCCCAGCTACAAAAACCTAATACGACTATATATTCTGTGGCGCACAGCCACAAAAGACGAATTAACGCGGTTATTGACTCTTCGCCTCGCAGTTACAGATAACATTTTATACGGCTATCAAATCTGTTGCTCCCAGCTACAAAAACCTAATACGACAATCTATTCTGTGGCGCACAGCCACAAAGACGAATTAACGCGGTTATTGACATTTTGACTTGCAGCTACAAAAAAAAATCATACGGCTATCAAGTCTGTTGCTTCCAACTACAGAAACATAATACGACAATCTATTCTGTGGCGCACAGCCACAAAACACGAAATATCGCGGTTATCGACTTGTTGGCTTGCAGCTACAGAGAAAAGTTCATACGGCTATCAAGTCTGTTGCTCCCAGCTACAAAAACCTGATACGACAATCTATTCTGTGGCGCACAGCCACAAAAGACAAATTAACGCGGTTATTACCTCTTTGCCTTGCCGCTACAGAAAAAAAGTTCATACGGCTATCAAATCTGTTGCTCCAGCTACAAAAACCTAATACGACAATCTATTCTGTGGCGCACAGCCACAAAATACGAATTAACGCGGTTATCGACTCTTTGCCTTGCAGCTACAGAGAACAGTTCACACGGCTATCAAATCTGTTGCTCCCAGCTACAAAAACCTAATACGACAATCTATTCTGTGGCGCACAGCCACAAAATACGAATTATCGCGGTTATCGACTTGTTGTCTTGCAGCTACAGAGAAAAGTTCATACGGCTATCAAGTCTGTTGCTCCCAGCTACAAAAACCTGATACGACAATCTATTCTGTGGCGCACAGCCACAAAAGACAAATTAACGCGGTTATTACCTCTTTGCCTTGCAGCTACAGAAAAAAATTCATACGGCTATCAAGTCTGTTGCTCCCAGCTACGAAAACCTAATACGACTTTATATTCTGTGGCGCACAGCCACAAAAGACAAATTAACGCGGTTATTGACTCTTTGCCGTGCAGCTACAGGAAAAAGGTTATACGGCTATCAAGTATGTTGCTCCCAGCTAAAAAAAAACCTAATACGACTATCTATTCTGTGGCGCACAGCCACAAAATACGAATTAACGCGGTTATCGACTCTTTGCCTTGCAGCTACAGAGAAAAGTTCATACGGCTATCAAGTCTGTTGCTCCCAGCTACAAAAACCTAATACGACTATATATTCTGTGGCGCACAGCCACAAAAGACGAATTAACGCGGTTATTGACTCTTTGCCTCGCAGTTACAGATAACATTTCATACGGCTATCAAATCTGTTGCTCCCAGCTACAAAAACCTGATACGACAATCTATTCTGTGGCGCACAGCCACAAAGACGAATTAACGCGGTTATTGACATTTTGACTTGCAGCTACAAAAAAAATCATACGGCTATCAAGTCTGTTGTTTCCAACTACAGAAACATAATACGACAATCTATTCTGTGGCGCACAGCCACAAAACACGAAATATGGCGGTTATCGACTTGTTGGCTTGCAGCTACAGAGAAAAGTTCATACGGCTATCAAGTCTGTTGCTCCCAGCTACAAAAACCTGATACGACAATATATTCTGTGGCGCACAGCCACAAAAGACAAATTAACGCGGTTATTACCTCTTTGCCTTGTAGCTACAGAAAAAAGTTCATACGGCTATCAAATCTGTTGGTCCCAGCTACAAAAACCTAATACGACAATCTATTCTGTGGCGCACAGCCACAAAATACAAATTATCGCGGTTATCGACTTGTTGGCTTGCAGCTACCGAGAAAAGTTCATACGGCTATCAAGTCTGTTGCTCCCAGCTACAAAAACCTAATACGACTATATATTCTGTGGCGCACAGCCAGAAAAGACGAATTAACGCGGTTATTGACTCTTTGCCTCGCAGTTACAGAGAACATTTCATACGGCTATCAAACCTATTGCTCCCAGCTACAAAAACCTAATACGACAATCTATTCTGTGGCGCGCAGCCACAAAGACGAATTAACGCGGTTATTGACATTTTGACTTACAGCTACAAAAAAAATCATACGGCTATCAAGTCTGTTGCTTCCAACTACAAAAACATAATACGACTTTATATTATGTGGCGCACATCCACAAAATACAAATTAACGCGGTTATTGACTCTTTGCCTTGCAGTTACAGAGAACATTTCATACGGCTATCAAATCTGTTGCTCCCAGCTACAAAAACCTAATACGACTTTATATTCTGTGGCGCACAGCCACAAAAGACAAATTAACGCGGTTATTACCTCTTTGCCTTGCAGCTACAGAAAAAAAGACAAATTAACGCGGTTATTGACTCTTTGCCGTGCAGCTACAGGAAAAAGGTTATATGGCTATCAAGTATGTTGCTCCCAGCTAAAAAAAAACCTAATACGACTATCTATTCTGTGGCGCACAGCCACAAAATACGAATTAACGCGGTTATCGACTCTTTGCCTTGCAGCTACAGAGAAAAGTTCATACGGCTATCAAGTCTGTTGCTCCCAGCTACAAAAACCTAATACGACTATATATTCTGTGGCGCACAGCCACAAAAGACGAATTAACGCGGTTATTGACTCTTTGCCTCGCAGTTACAGATAACATTTCATACGGCTATCAAATCTGTTGCTCCCAGCTACAAAAACCTGATACGACAATCTATTCTGTGGCGCACAGCCACAAAGACGAATTAACGCGGTTATTGACATTTTGACTTGCAGCTACAAAAAAAATCATACGGCTATCAAGTCTGTTGCTTCCAACTACAGAAACATAATACGACAATCTATTCTGTGGCGCACAGCCACAAAACACGAAATATCGCGGTTTTCTTGTTGGCTTGCAGCTGCAGAGAAAAGTTCATACGGCTATCAAGTCTGTTGCTCCCAGCTACAAAAACCTGATACGACAATCTATTCTGTGGCGCACAGCCACAAAAGACAAATTAACGCGGTTATTACCTCTTTGCCTTGTAGCTACAGAAAAAAGTTCATACGGCTATCAAATCTGTTGGTCCCAGCTACAAAAACCTAATACGACAATCTATTCTGTGGCGCACAGCCACAAAATACAAATTATCGCGGTTATCGACTTGTTGGCTTGCAGCTACCGAGAAAAGTTCATACGGCTATCAAGTCTGTTGCTCCCAGCTACAAAAACCTAATACGACTATATATTCTGTGGCGCACAGCCACAAAAGACGAATTAACGCGGTTATTGACTCTTTGCCTCGCAGTTACAGAGAACATTTCATACGGCTATCAAATCTATTGCTCCCAGCTACAAAAACCTAATACGACAATCTATTCTGTGGCGCACAGCCACAAAGACGAATTAACGCGGTTATTGACATTTTGACTTGCAGCTACAAAAAAAAATCATACGGCTATCAAGTCTGTTGCTTCCAACTACAAAAACATAATACGACTTTATATTATGTGGCGCACAGCCACAAAATACAAATTAACGCGGTTATTGACTCTTTGCCTTGCAGTTACAGAGAACATTTCATACGGCTATCAAATCTGTTGCTCCCAGCTACAAAAACCTAATACGACTTTATATTCTGTGGCGCACAGCCACAAAAGACAAATTAACGCGGTTATTACCTCTTTGCCTTGCAGCTACAGAAAAAAAGTTTATACGGCTATCAAGTCTGTTGCTCCCAGCTACAAAAACCTAATACGACTTTATATTCTGTGGCGCACAGCCACAAAAAACAAATTAACGCGGTTATTGACTCTTTGCCGTGCAGCTACAGAAAAAAATTTATATGGCTATCAAGTATGTTGTTCCCAGCTAGAAAAACCCAATACAACTATCTATTCTGTGGCACACAGCCACAAAATACGATATAACGCGGTTATCAACTCTTTGCCTTGCAGCTACAGAAAAACGTTTATACGGCTATCAAGTCTGTTGCTCATGGCTACAAAAACCTAATACGACTTTATATCCTGTGGCGCACAGCCACAAAAGACAAATTAACGCGGTTATTACCTCTTTGCCTTGCAGCTACAGAAAAAAGTTCATACGGCTATCAAGTCTGTTGCTCCCAGCTACAAAAACCTGATACGACAATCTATTCTGTGGCGCACAGCCACAAAGACGAATTAACGCGGTTATTGACATTTTGACTTGCAGCTACAAAAAAAAATCATACGGCTATCAAGTCTGTTGCTTCCAACTACAAAAACATAATACGACTTTATATTCTGTGGCGCACAGCCACAAAATACAAATTAACGCGGTTATTGACTCTTTGCCTTGCAGTTACAGAGAACATTTCATACGGCTATCAAATCTGTTGCTCCCAGCTACAAAAACCTAATACGACTTTATATTCTGTGGCGCACAGCCACAAAAGACAAATTAACGCGGTTATTACCTCTTTGCCTTGCAGCTACAGAAAAAAGTTTATACGGCTATCAAGTCTGTTGCTCCCAGCTACAAAAACCTAATACGACTTTGTATTCTGTGGCGCACAGCCACAAAAGACAAATTAACGCGGTTATTGACTCTTTGCCGTGCAGCTACAGAAAAAAGTTTATATGGCTATCAAGTATGTTGCTCCCAGCTAGAAAAACCCAATACAACTATCTATTCTGTGGCACACAGCCACAAAATACGATATAACGCGGTTATCGACTCTTTGCCTTGCAGCTACAGAAAAAAGTTTATACGGCTATCAAGTCTGTTGCTCATGGCTACAAAAACCTAATACGACTTTATATCCTGTGGCGCACAGCCACAAAAGACAAATTAACGCGGTTATTATTTCTTTGCCTTGCAGCTACAGAAAAAAGTTCATACGGCTATCAAGTCTGTTGCTCCCAGCTACAAAAACCTGATACGACAATCTATTCTGTGGCGCACAGCCACAAAAGACAAATTAACGCGGTTATTGACTCTTTGCCGTGCAGCTACAGAAAAAAGTTTATATGGCTATCAAGTATGTTGCTCCCAGCTAGAAAAACCCAATACAACTATCTATTCTGTGGCACACAGCCACAAAATACGATATGACGCGGTTATCGACTCTTTGCCTTGCAGCTACAGAAAAAAGTTCATACGGCTATCAAGTCTGTTGCTCCCAGCTACAAAAACCTAATACGACTTTATATTCTGTGGCGCACAGCCACAAAAGACAAATTAACGCGGTTATTACCTCTTTGCCTTGCAGCTACAGAAAAAAAGTTTATACGGCTATCAAGTCTGTTGCTCCCAGCTACAAAAACCTAATACGACTTTATATTCTGTGGCGCACAGCCACAAAAGACAAATTAACGCGGTTATTGACTCTTTGCCGTGCAGCTACAGAAAAAAGTTTATATGGCTATCAAGTATGTTGTTCCCAGCTAGAAAAACCCAATACAACTATCTATTCTGTGGCACACAGCCACAAAATACGATATAACGCGGTTATCGACTCTTTGCCTTGCAGCTACAGAAAAAAGTTTATACAGCTATCAAGTCTGTTGCTCATGGCTACAAAAACCTAATACGACTTTATATCCTGTGGCGCACAGCCACAAAAGACAAATTAACGCGGTTATTACCTCTTTGCCTTGCAGCTACAGAAAAAAGTTCATACGGCTATCAAGTCTGTTGCTCCCAGCTACAAAAACCTGATACGACAATCTATTCTGTGGCGCACAGCCACAAAGACGAATTAACGCGGTTATTGACATTTTGACTTGCAGCTACAAAAAAAAAATCATACGGCTATCAAGTCTGTTGCTTCCAACTACAAAAACATAATACGACTTTATATTCTGTGGCGCACAGCCACAAAATACAAATTAACGCGGTTATTGACTCTTTGCCTTGCAGTTACAGAGAACATTTCATACGGCTATCAAGTCTGTTGCTCCCAGCTACGAAAACCTAATACGACTTTATATTCTGTGGCGCACAGCCACAAAAGACAAATTAACGCGGTTATTACCTCTTTGCCGTGCAGCTACAGGAAAAAGGTTATACGGCTAACAAGTATGTTGCTCCCAGCTAAAAAAACCTAATACGACTATCTATTCTGTGGCGCACAGCCACAAAATACGAATTAACGCGGTTATCGACTCTTTGCCTTGCAGCTACAGAGAACAGTTCATACGGCTATCAAGTCTGTTGCTCCCAGCTACAAAAACCTAATACGACTATATATTCTGCGGCGCACAGCCACAAAAAACGAATTAACGCGGTTATTGACTCTTTGCCTCGCAGTTACAGATAACATTTCATACGGCTATCAAATCTGTTGCTCCCAGCTACAAAAACCTGATACGACAATCTATTCTGTGGCGCACAGCCACAAAGACGAATTAACGCGGTTATTGACATTTTGACTTGCGGCTACAAAAAAAATCATACGGCTATCAAGTCTGTTGCTTCCAACTACAGAAACATAATACGACAATCTATTCTGTGGCGCACAGCCACAAAACACGAAATATCGCGGTTATCGACTTGTTGGCTTGCAGCTACAGAGAAAAGTTCATACGGCTATCAAGTCTGTTGCTCCCAGCTACAAAAACCTGATACGACAATCTATTCTGTGGCGCACAGCCACAAAAGACAAATTAACGCGGTTATTACCTCTTTGCCTTGCAGCTACAGAAAAAAGTTCATACGGCTATCAAATCTGTTGCTCCCAGCTACAAAAACCTAATACGACAATCTATTCTGTGGCGCACAGCCACAAAATACAAATTATCGCGGTTATCGACTTGTTGGCTTGCAGCTACCGAGAAAAGTTCATACGGCTATCAAGTCTGTTGCTCCCAGCTACAAAAACCTAATACGACTATATATTCTGTGGCGCACAGCCACAAAAGACGAATTAACGCGGTTATTGACTCTTTGCCTCGCAGTTACAGAGAACATTTCATACGGCTATCAAATCTGTTGCTCCCAGCTACAAAAACCTAATACGACAATCTATTCTGTGGCGCGCAGCCACAAAGACGAATTAACGCGGTTATTGACATTTTGACTTGCAGCCACAAAAAAAAATCATACGGCTATCAAGTCTGTTGCTTCCAACTACAAAAACATAATACGACTTTATATTCTGTGGCGCACAGCCAAAAAATACAAATTAACGCGGTTATTGACTCTTTGCCTTGCAGTTACAGAGAACATTTCATACGGCTATCAAATCTGTTGCTCCCAGCTACAAAAACCTAATACGACTTTATATTCTGTGGCGCACAGCCACAAAAGACAAATTAACGCGGTTATTACCTCTTTGCCTTGCAGCTACAGAAAAAAAGTTTATACGGCTATCAAGTCTGTTGCTCCCAGCTACAAAAACCTAATACGACTTTATATTCTGTGGCGCACAGCCACAAAAGACAAATTAACGCGGTTATTGACTCTTTGCCGTGCAGCTACAGAAAAAAGTTTATATGGCTATCAAGTATGTTGTTCCCAGCTAGAAAAACCCAATACAACTATCTATTCTGTGGCACACAGCCACAAAATACGATATAACGCGGTTATCGACTCTTTGCCTTGCAGCTACAGAAAAAAGTTTATACGGCTATCAAGTCTGTTGCTCATGGCTACAAAAACCTAATACGACTTTATATCCTGTGGCGCACAGCCACAAAAGACAAATTAACGCGGTTATTACCTCTTTGCCTTGCAGCTACAGAAAAAAGTTCATACGGCTATCAAGTCTGTTGCTCCCAGCTACAAAAACCTGATACGACAATCTATTCTGTGGCGCACAGCCACAAAGACGAATTAACGCGGTTATTGACATTTTGACTTGCAGCTACAAAAAAAAATCATACGGCTATCAAGTCTGTTGCTTCCAACTACAAAAACATAATACGACTTTATATTCTGTGGCGCACAGCCACAAAATACAAATTAACGCGGTTATTGACTCTTTGCCTTGCAGTTACAGAGAACATTTCATACGGCTATCAAGTCTGTTGCTCCCAGCTACGAAAACCTAATACGACTTTATATTCTGTGGCGCACAGCCACAAAAGACAAATTAACGCGGTTATTACCTCTTTGCCGTGCAGCTACAGGAAAAAGGTTATACGGCTATCAAGTATGTTGCTCCCAGCTAAAAAAACCTAATACGACTATCTATTCTGTGGCGCACAGCCACAAAATACGAATTAACGCGGTTATCGACTCTTTGCCTTGCAGCTACAGAGAACAGTTCATACGGCTATCAAGTCTGTTGCTCCCAGCTACAAAAACCTAATACGACTATATATTCTGTGGCGCACAGCCACAAAAGACGAATTAACGCGGTTATTGACTCTTTGCCTCGCAGTTACAGATAACATTTCATACGGCTATCAAATCTGTTGCTCCCAGCTACAAAAACCTGATACGACAATCTATTCTGTGGCGCACAGCCACAAAGACGAATTAACGCGGTTATTGACATTTTGACTTGCAGCTACAAAAAAAATCATACGGCTATCAAGTCTGTTGCTTCCAACTACAGAAACATAATACGACAATCTATTCTGTGGCGCACAGCCACAAAACACGAAATATCGCGGTTATCGACTTGTTGGCTTGCAGCTACAGAGAAAAGTTCATACGGCTATCAAGTCTGTTGCTCCCAGCTACAAAAACCTGATACGACAATCTATTCTGTGGCGCACAGCCACAAAAGACAAATTAACGCGATTATTACCTCTTTGCCTTGCAGCTACAGAAAAAAGTTCATACGGCTATCAAATCTGTTGCTCCCAGCTACAAAAACCTAATACGACAATCTATTCTGTGGCGCACAGCCACAAAATACAAATTATCGCGGTTATCGACTTGTTGGCTTGCAGCTACCGAGAAAAGTTCATACGGCTATCAAGTCTGTTGCTCCCAGCTACAAAAACCTAATACGACTATATATTCTGTGGCGCACAGCCACAAAAGACGAATTAACGCGGTTATTGACTCTTTGCCTCGCAGTTACAGAGAACATTTCATACGGCTATCAAATCTGTTGCTCCCAGCTACAAAAACCTAATACGACAATCTATTCTGTGGCGCGCAGCCACAAAGACGAATTAACGCGGTTATTGACATTTTGACTTGCAGCCACAAAAAAAATCATACGGCTATCAAATCTGTTGCTCCCAGCTACAAAAACCTAATACGACTTTATATTCTGTGGCGCACAGCCACAAAAGACAAATTAACGCGGTTATTACCTCTTTGTCTTGCAGCTACAGAAAAAAAGTTATACGGCTATCAAGTCTGTTGCTCCCAGCTACAAAACCTAATACGACTTTATATTCTGTGGCGCACAGCCACAAAAGACAAATTAAGCGGTTATTGACTCTTTGCCGTGCAGCTAGAGAAAAAAGTTTATATGGCTATCAAGTATGTTGTTCCCAGCTAGAAAAACCCAATACAACTATCTATTCTGTGGCACACAGCCACAAAATACTATATAACGCGGTTATCGACTCTTTGCCTTGCAGCTACAGAAAAAAGTTTATACGGCTATTAAGTCTGTTGCTCATGGCTACAAAAACCTAATACGACTTTATATCTGTGGCGCACAGCCACAAAAGACAAATTAACGCGGTTATTACCTCTTTGCCTTGCAGCTACAGAAAAAAGTTCATACGGCTATCAAGTCTGTTGCTCCCAGCTACAAAAACCTGATACGACAATCTATTCTGTGGCGCACAGCCACAAAGACGAATTAACGCGGTTATTGACATTTTGACTTGCAGCTACAAAAAAAAATCATACGGCTATCAAGTCTGTTGCTTCCAACTACAAAAACCTAATACGACTTTATATTCTGTGGCGCACAGCCACAAAAGACAAATTAACGCGGTTATTGACTCTTTGCCGTGCAGCTACAGAAAAAAGTTTATATGGCTATCAAGTATGTTGCTCCCAGCTAGAAAAACCCAATACAACTATCTATTCTGTGGCACACAGCCACAAAATACGATACAACGCGGTTATCGACTCTTTGCCTTGCAGCTACAGAAAAAAGTTTATACGGCTATCAAGTCTGTTGCTCATGGCTACAAAAACCTAATACGACTTTATATCCTGTGGAGCACAGCCACAAAAGACAAATTAACGCGGTTATTACCTCTTTGCCTTGCAGCTACAGAAAAAGTTCATACGGCTATCAAGTCTGTTGCTCCCAGCTACAAAAACCTGATACGACAATCTATTCTGTGGCGCACAGCCACAAAAGACAAATTAACGCGGTTATTGACTCTTTGCCGTGCAGCTACAGAAAAAAGTTTATATGGCTATCAAGTATGTTGCTCCAGCTAGAAAAACCCAATACAACTATCTATTCTGTGGCACACAGCCACAAAATACGATATAACGCGGTTATCGACTCTTTGCCTGCAGCTACAGAAAAAAGTTCATACGGCTATCAAGTCTGTTGCTCCCAGCTACAAAAACCTAATACGACTTTATATTCTGTGGCGCACAGCCACAAAAGACAAATTAACGCGGTTATTACCTCTTTGCCTTGCAGCTACAGAAAAAAAGTTTATACGGCTATCAAGTCTGTTGCTCCCAGCTACAAAAACCTAATACGACTTTATATTCTGTGGCGCACAGCCCCAAAAGACAAATTAACGCGGTTATTGACTCTTTGCCGTGCAGCTACAGAAAAAAGTTTATATGGCTATCAAGTATGTTGTTCCCAGCTAGAAAAACCCAATACAACTATCTATTCTGTGGCACACAGCCACAAAATACGATATAACGCGGTTATCGACACTTTGCCTTGCAGCTACAGAAAAAAGTTTATACGGCTATCAAGTCTGTTGCTCATGGCTACAAAAACCTAATACGACTTTATATCCTGTGGCGCACAGCCACAAAAGACAAATTAACGCGGTTATTACCTCTTTGCCTTGCAGCTACAGAAAAAAGTTCATACGGCTATCAAGTCTGTTGCTCCCAGCTACAAAAACCTGATACGACAATCTATTCTGTGGCGCACAGCCACAAAGACGAATTAACGCGGTTATTGACATTTGACTTGCAGCTACAAAAAAAATCATACGGCTATCAAGTCTGTTGCTTCCAACTACAGAAACATAATACGACAATCTATTCTGTGGCGCACAGCCACAAAACACGAAATATCGCGGTTATCGACTTGTTGGCTTGCAGCTACAGAGAAAAGTTCATACGGCTATCAAGTCTGTTGCTCCAGCTACAAAAACCTGATACGACAATCTATTCTGTGGCGCACAGCCACAAAAGACAAATTAACGCGA
This sequence comes from Litoditis marina, assembly GCA_964036275.1. Taxonomy (NCBI): domain Eukaryota; kingdom Metazoa; phylum Nematoda; class Chromadorea; order Rhabditida; family Rhabditidae; genus Litoditis; species Litoditis marina. Next base: position 34,984 of record CAXIWQ010000035.1, read on the forward strand.
TTATTACCTCTTTGCCTTGCAGCTACAGAAAAAAGTTCATACGGCTATCAAATCTGTTGCTCCCAGCTACAAAAACCTAATACGACAATCTATTCTGTGGCGCACAGCCACAAAATACAAATTATCGCGGTTATCGACTTGTTGGCTTGCAGCTACCGAGAAAAGTTCATACGGCTATCAAGTCTGTTGCTCCCAGCTACAAAAACCTAATACGACTATATATTCTGTGGCGCACAGCCACAAAAGACGAATTAACGCGGTTATTGACTCTTTGCCTCGCAGTTACAGAGAACATTTCATACGGCTATCAAATCTGTTGCTCCAGCTACAAAAACCTAATACGACAATCTATTCTGTGGCGCGCAGCCACAAAGACGAATTAACGCGGTTATTGACATTTTGACTTGCAGCCACAAAAAAAATCATACGGCTATCAAATCTGTTGCTCCCAGCTACAAAAACCTAATACGACTTTATATTCTGTGCGCACAGCCACAAAAGACAAATTAACGCGGTTATTACCTCTTTGTCTTGCAGCTACAGAAAAAAAGTTTATACGGCTATCAAGTCTGTTGCTCCAGCTACAAAAACCTAATACGACTTTATATTCTGTGGCGCACAGCCACAAAAGACAAATTAAGCGGTTATTGACTCTTTGCCGTGCAGCTAGAGAAAAAAGTTTATATGGCTATCAAGTATGTTGTTCCCAGCTAGAAAAACCCAATACAACTATCTATTCTGTGGCACACAGCCACAAAATACTATATAACGCGGTTATCGACTCTTTGCCTTGCAGCTACAGAAAAAAGTTTATACGGCTATTAAGTCTGTTGCTCATGGCTACAAAAACCTAATACGACTTTATATCCTGTGGCGCACAGCCACAAAAGACAAATTAACGCAATTAACGCGGTTATTACCTCTTTGCCTTGCAGCTACAGAAAAAAGTTCATACGGCTATCAAGTCTGTTGCTCCCAGCTACAAAAACCTGATACGACAATCTATTCTGTGGCGCACAGCCACAAAGACGAATTAACGCGGTTATTGACATTTTGACTTGCAGCTACAAAAAAAAATCATACGGCTATCAAGTCTGTTGCTTCCAACTACAAAAACCTAATACGACTTTATATTCTGTGGCGCACAGCCACAAAAGACAAATTAACGCGGTTATTGACTCTTTGCCGTGCAGCTACAGAAAAAAGTTTATATGGCTATCAAGTATGTTGCTCCCAGCTAGAAAAACCCAATACAACTATCTATTCTGTGGCACACAGCCACAAAATACGATACAACGCGGTTATCGACTCTTTGCCTTGCAGCTACAGAAAAAAGTTTATACGGCTATCAAGTCTGTTGCTCATGGCTACAAAAACCTAATACGACTTTATATCCTGTGGAGCACAGCCACAAAAGACAAATTAACGCGGTTATTACCTCTTTGCCTTGCAGCTACAGAAAAAAGTTCATACGGCTATCAAGTCTGTTGCTCCCAGCTACAAAAACTGATACGACAATCTATTCTGTGGCGCACAGCCACAAAAGACAAATTAACGCGGTTATTGACTCTTTGCCGTGCAGCTACAGAAAAAAGTTTATATGGCTATCAAGTATGTTGCTCCCAGCTAGAAAAACCCAATACAACTATCTATTCTGTGGCACACAGCCACAAAATACGATATAACGCGGTTATCGACTCTTTGCCTTGCAGCTACAGAAAAAAGTTCATACGGCTATCAAGTCTGTTGCTCCCAGCTACAAAAACCTAATACGACTTTATATTCTGTGGCGCACAGCCACAAAAGACAAATTAACGCGGTTATTACCTCTTTGCCTTGCAGCTACAGAAAAAAAGTTTATACGGCTATCAAGTCTGTTGCTCCCAGCTACAAAAACCTAATACGACTTTATATTCTGTGGCGCACAGCCCCAAAAGACAAATTAACGCGGTTATTGACTCTTTGCCGTGCAGCTACAGAAAAAAGTTTATATGGCTATCAAGTATGTTGTTCCCAGCTAGAAAAACCCAATACAACTATCTATTCTGTGGCACACAGCCACAAAATACGATATAACGCGGTTATCGACACTTTGCCTTGCAGCTACAGAAAAAAGTTTATACGGCTATCAAGTCTGTTGCTCATGGCTACAAAAACCTAATACGACTTTATATCCTGTGGCGCACAGCCACAAAAGACAAATTAACGCGGTTATTACCTCTTTGCCTTGCAGCTACAGAAAAAAGTTCATACGGCTATCAAGTCTGTTGCTCCCAGCTACAAAAACCTGATACGACAATCTATTCTGTGGCGCACAGCCACAAAGACGAATTAACGCGGTTATTGACATTTTGACTTGCAGCTACAGAAAAAAAATCATACGGATATCAAGTCTGTTGCTTCCAACTACAAAAACATAATACGACTTTATATTCTGTGGCGCACAGCCACAAAATACAAATTAACGCGGTTATTGACTCTTTGCCTTGCAGTTACAGAGAACATTTCATACGGCTATCAAATCTGTTGCTCCCAGCTACAAAAACCTAATACGACTTTATATTCTGTGGCGCACAGCCACAAAAGACAAATTAACGCGGTTATTACCTCTTTGCCTTGCAGCTACAGAAAAAAAGTTTATACGGCTATCAAGTCTGTTGCTCCCAGCTACAAAAACCTAATACGACTTTATATTCTGTGGCGCACAGCCCCAAAAGACAAATTAACGCGGTTATTGACTCTTTGCCGTGCAGCTACAGAAAAAAAGTTTATATGGCTATCAAGTATGTTGTTCCCAGCTAGAAAAACCCAATACAACTATCTATTCTGTGGCACACAGCCACAAAATACGATATAACGCGGTTATCGACTCTTTGCCTTGCAGCTACAGAAAAAAGTTTATACGGCTATCAAGTCTGTTGCTCATGGCTACAAAAACCTAATACGACTTTATATCCTGTGGCGCACAGCCACAAAAGACAAATTAACGCGGTTATTACCTCTTTGCCTTGCAGCTACAGAAAAAAGTTCATACGGCTATCAAGTCTGTTGCTCCCAGCTACAAAAACCTGATACGACAATCTATTCTGTGGCGCACAGCCACAAAGACGAATTAACGCGGTTATTGACATTTTGACTTGCAGCTACAGAAAAAAAAATCATACGGCTATCAAGTCTGTTGCTTCCAACTACAAAAACATAATACGACTTTATATTCTGTGGCGCACAGCCACAAAATACAAATTAACGCGGTTATTGACTCTTTGCCTTGCAGTTACAGAGAACATTTCATACGGCTATCAAATCTGTTGCTCCCAGCTACAAAAACCTAATACGACTTTATATTCTGTGGCGCACAGCCCCAAAAGACAAATTAACGCGGTTATTGACTCTTTGCCGTGCAGCTACAGAAAAAAAGTTTATATGGCTATCAAGTATGTTGTTCCCAGCTAGAAAAACCCAATACAACTATCTATTCTGTGGCACACAGCCACAAAATACGATATAACGCGGTTATCGACTCTTTGCCTTGCAGCTACAGAAAAAAGTTTATACGGCTATCAAGTCTGTTGCTCATGGCTACAAAAACCTAATACGACTTTATATCCTGTGGCGCACAGCCACAAAAGACAAATTAACGCGGTTATTACCTCTTTGCCTTGCAGCTACAGAAAAAAGTTCATACGGCTATCAAGTCTGTTGCTCCCAGCTACAAAAACCTGATACGACAATCTATTCTGTGGCGCACAGCCACAAAGACGAATTAACGCGGTTATTGACATTTTGACTTGCAGCTACAGAAAAAAAAATCATACGGCTATCAAGTCTGTTGCTTCCAACTACAAAAACATAATACGACTTTATATTCTGTGGCGCACAGCCACAAAATACAAATTAACGCGGTTATTGACTCTTTGCCTTGCAGTTACAGAGAACATTTCATACGGCTATCAAATCTGTTGCTCCCAGCTACAAAAACCTAATACGACTTTATATTCTGTGGCGCACAGCCACAAAAGACAAATTAACGCGGTTATTACCTCTTTGCCTTGCAGCTACAGAAAAAAAGTTTATACGGCTATCAAGTCTGTTGCTCCCAGCTACAAAAACTTAATACGACTTTATATTCTGTGGCGCACAGCCGCAAAAGACAAATTAACGCGGTTATTGACTCTTTGCCGTGCAGCTACAGAAAAAAGTTTATATGGCTATCAAGTATGTTGCTCCCAGCTAGAAAAACCCAATACAACTATCTATTCTGTGGCACACAGCCACAAAATACGATACAACGCGGTTATCGACTCTTTGCCTTGCAGCTACAGAAAAAAGTTTATACGGCTATCAAGTCTGTTGCTCATGGCTACAAAAACCTAATACGACTTTATATCCTGTGGAGCACAGCCACAAAAGACAAATTAACGCGGTTATTACCTCTTTGCCTTGCAGCTACAGAAACAAGTTCATACGGCTATCAAGTCTGTTGCTCCCAGCTACAAAAACCTGATACGACAATCTATTCTGTGGCGCACAGCCACAAAAGACAAATTAACGCGGTTATTGACTCTTTGCCGTGCAGCTACAGAAAAAAGTTTATATGGCTATCAAGTATGTTGCTCCCAGCTAGAAAAACCCAATACAACTATCTATTCTGTGGCACACAGCCACAAAATACGATATAACGCGGTTATCGACTTTTTGCCTTGCAGCTACAGAAAAAAGTTCATACGGCTATCAAGTCTGTTGCTCCCAGCTACAAAAACCTAATACGACTTTATATTCTGTGGCGCACAGCCACAAAAGACAAATTAACGCGGTTATTACCTCTTTGCCTTGCAGCTACAGAAAAAAAGTTTATACGGCTATCAAGTCTGTTGCTCCCAGCTACAAAAACCTAATACGACTTTATATTCTGTGGCGCACAGCCCCAAAAGACAAATTAACGCGGTTATTGACTCTTTGCCGTGCAGCTGCAGAAAAAAGTTTATATGGCTATCAAGTATGTTGTTCCCAGCTAGAAAAACCCAATACAACTATCTATTCTGTGGCACACAGCCACAAAATACGATATAACGCGGTTATCGACTCTTTGCCTTGCAGCTACAGAAAAAAGTTTATACGGCTATCAAATCTGTTGCTCATGGCTACAAAAACCTAATACGACTTTATATCCTGTGGCGCACAGCCACAAAAGACAAATTAACGCGGTTATTACCTCTTTGCCTTGCAGCTACAGAAAAAAAGTTCATACGGCTATCAAGTCTGTTGCTCCCAGCTATAAAAACCTGATACGACAATCTATTCTGTGGCGCACAGCCACAAAGACGAATTAACGCGGTTATTGACATTTTGACTTGCAGCTACAGAAAAAAAATCATACGGATATCAAGTCTGTTGCTTCCAACTACAAAAACATAATACGACTTTATATTCTGTGGCGCACAGCCACAAAATACAAATTAACGCGGTTATTGACTCTTTGCCTTGCAGTTACAGAGAACATTTCATACGGCTATCAAATCTGTTGCTCCCAGCTACAAAAACCTAATACGACTTTATATTCTGTGGCGCACAGCCACAAAAGACAAATTAACGCGGTTATTACCTCTTTGCCTTGCAGCTACAGAAAAATAGTTTATACGGCTATCAAGTCTGTTGCTCCCAGCTACAAAAACCTAATACGACTTTATATTCTGTGGCGCACAGCCCCAAAAGACAAATTAACGCGGTTATTGACTCTTTGCCGTGCAGCTACAGAAAAAAAGTTTATATGGCTATCAAGTATGTTGTTCCCAGCTAGAAAAACCCAATACAACTATCTATTCTGTGGCACACAGCCACAAAATACGATATAACGCGGTTATCGACTCTTTGCCTTGCAGCTACAGAAAAAAGTTTATACGGCTATCAAGTCTGTTGCTCATGGCTACAAAAACCTAATACGACTTTATATCCTGTGGCGCACAGCCACAAAAGACAAATTAACGCGGTTATTACCTCTTTGCCTTGCAGCTACAGAAAAAAGTTCATACGGCTATCAAGTCTGTTGCTCCCAGCTACAAAAACCTGATACGACAAATCTATTCTGTGGCGCACAGCCACAAAGACGAATTAACGCGGTTATTGACATTTTGACTTGCAGCTACAGAAAAAAAAATCATACGGCTATCAAGTCTGTTGCTTCCAACTACAAAAACATAATACGACTTTATATTCTGTGGCGCACAGCCACAAAATACAAATTAACGCGGTTATTGACTCTTTGCCTTGCAGTTACAGAGAACATTTCATACGGCTATCAAATCTGTTGCTCCCAGCTACAAAAACCTAATACGACTTTATATTCTGTGGCGCACAGCCACAAAAGACAAATTAACGCGGTTATTACCTCTTTGCCTTGCAGCTACAGAAAAAAAGTTTATACGGCTATCAAGTCTGTTGCTCCCAGCTACAAAAACCTAATACGACTTTATATTCTGTGGCGCACAGCCACAAAAGACAAATAAACGCGGTTATTGACTCTTTGCCGTGCAGCTACAGAAAAAAGTTTATATGGCTATCAAGTATGTTGCTCCCAGCTAGAAAAACCCAATACAACTATCTATTCTGTGGCACACAGCCACAAAATACGATATAACGCGGTTATCGACTCTTTGCCTTGCAGCTACAGAAAAAAGTTTATACGGCTATCAAGTCTGTTGCTCATGGCTACAAAACCTAATACGACTTTATATTCTGTGGCGCACAGCCACAAAAGACAAATTAACGCGGTTATTGACTCTTTGCCGTGCAGCTACAGGAAAAAAGGTTATACGGCTATCAAGTATGTTGCTCCCAGCTACAAAAACCTGATACGACTATCTATTCTGTGGCGCACAGCCACAAAATACGAATTAACGCGGTTATCGACTCTTTGCCTTGCAGCTACAGAGAACAGTTCATACGGCTATCAAATCTGTTGCTCCCAGCTACAAAAACCTAATACGACAATCTATTCTGTGGCGCACAGCCACAAAACACGAAATATCGCGGTTATCGACTTGTTGGCTTGCAGCTACAGAGAAAAGTTCATACGGCTATCAAGTCTGTTGCTCCCAGCTACAAAAACCTGATACGACAATCTATTCTGTGGCGCACAGCCACAAAAGACAAATTAACGCGGTTATTACTTCTTTGCCTTGCAGCTACAGAAAAAAGTTCATACGGCCATCAAGTCTGTTGCTCCCAGCTACAAAAACCTAATACGACTTTATATTCTGTGGCGCACAGCCACAAAAGACAAATTAACGCGGTTGTTGACTCTTTGCCGTGCAGCTACAGGAAAAAGGTTATACGGCTACCAAGTATGTTGCTCCCAGCTACAAAAACCTGATACGACTATCTATTCTGTGGCCCACAGCCACAAAATACGAATTGACGCGGTTATCGACTCTTTGCCTTGCAGCTACAGAGAACAGTTCATACGGCTATCAAATCTGTTGCTCCCAGCTACAAAAACCTAATACGACAATCTATTCTGTGGCGCACAGCCACAAAATACAAATTATCGCGGTTATCGACTTGTTGGCTTGCAGCTACAGAGAAAAGTTCATACGGCTATCAAGTCTGTTGCTCCAGCTACAAAAACCTAATACGACTATATATTCTGTGGCGCACAGCCACAAAAGACGAATTAACGCGGTTATTGACTCTTTGCCTCGCAGTTACAGAGAACATTTCATACGGATATCAAATCTGTTGCTCCCAGCTACAAAAACCTAATACGACAATATATTCTGTGGCGCACAGCCACAAAGACGAATTAACGCGGTTATTGACATTTTGACTTGCAGCTACAAAAAAAAATCATACGGCTATCAAGTCTGTTGCTTCCAACTACAAAAACATAATACGACTTTATATTCTGTGGCGCACAGCCACAAAATACAAATGAACGCGGTTATTGACTCTTTGCCTTGCAGTTACAGAGAACATTTCATACGGCTATCAAATCTGTTGCTCCCAGCTACAAAAACCTAATACGACTTTATATTCTGTGGCGCACAGCCACAAAAGACAAATTAACGCGGTTATTACCTCTTTGCCTTGCAGCTACAGAAAAAAAGTTTATACGGCTATCAAGTCTGTTGCTCCCAGCTACAAAAACCTAATACGACTTTATATTCTGTGGCGCACAGCCACAAAAGACAAATTAACGCGGTTATTGACTCTTTGCCGTGCAGCTACAGAAAAAAAGTTTATATGGTTATCAAGTATGTTGCTCCCAGCTAGAAAAACCTAATACGACAATCTATTCTGTGGCGCACAGCCACAAAATACAAATTATCGCGGTTATCGACTTGTTGGCTTGCAGCTACAGAGAAAAGTTCATACGGCTATCAAGTCTGTTGCTCCCAGCTACAAAAACCTGATACGACAATCTATTCTGTGGCGCACAGCCACAAAGACGAATTAACGCGGTTATTGACATTTTGACTTGCAGCTACAAAAAAAATCATACGGCTATCAAGTCTGTTGCTTCCAACTACAGAAACATAATACGACAATCTATTCTGTGGCGCACAGCCACAAAACACGAAATATCGCGGTTATCGACTTGTTGGCTTGCAGCTACAGAGAAAAGTGTATACGGCTATCAAGTCTGTTGCTCCCAGCTACAAAAACCTGATACGACAATCTATTCTGTGGCGCACAGCCACAAAAGACAAATTAACGCGGTTATTACCTCTTTGCCTTGCAGCTACAGAAAAAAGTTCATACGGCTATCAAATCTGTTGCTCCCAGCTACAAAAACCTAATACGACCATCTATTCTGTGGCGCACAGCCACAAAATACAAATTATCGCGGTTATCGACTTGTTGGCTTGCAGCTACCGAGAAAAGTTCATACGGCTATCAAGTCTGTTGCTCCCAGCTACAAAAACCTAATACAACTATATATTCTGTGGCGCACAGCCACAAAAGACGAATTAACGCGGTTATTGACTCTTTGCCTCGCAGTTACAGAGAACATTTCATACGGCTATCAAATCTGTTGCTCCCAGCTACAAAAACCTAATACGACAATCTATTCTGTGGCGCACAGCCACAAAGACGAATTAACGCGGTTATTGACATTTTGACTTGCAGCTACAAAAAAAAATCATACGGCTATCAAGTCTGTTGCTTCCAACTACAAAAACATAATACGACTTTATATTCTGTGGCGCACAGCCACAAAATACAAATTAACGCGGTTATTGACTCTTTGCCTTGCAGTTACAGAGAACATTTCATACGGCTATCAAATCTGTTGCTCCCAGCTACAAAAACCTAATACGACTTTATATTCTGTGGCGCACAGCCACAAAAGACAAATTAACGCGGTTATTACCTCTTTGCCTTGCAGCTACAGAAAAAAAGTTTATACGGCTATCAAGTCTGTTGCTCCCAGCTACAAAAAACCTAATACGACTTTATATTCTGTGGCGCACAGCCCCAAAAGACAAATTAACGCGGTTATTGACTCTTTGCCGTGCAGCTACAGAAAAAAGTTTATATGGCTATCAAGTATGTTGTTCCAGCTAGAAAAACCCAATACAACTATCTATTCTGTGGCACACAGCCACAAAATACGATATAACGCGGTTATCGACTCTTTGCCTTGCAGCTACAGAAAAAAGTTTATACGGCTATCAAGTCTGTTGCTCATGGCTACAAAAACCTAATACGACTTTATATCCTGTGGCGCACAGCCACAAAAGACAAATTAACGCGGTTATTACCTCTTTGCCTTGCAGCTACAGAAAAAAGTTCATACGGCTATCAAGTCTGTTGCTCCCAGCTACAAAAACCTGATACGACAATCTATTCTGTGGCGCACAGCCACAAAGACGAATTAACGCGGTTATTGACATTTGACTTGCAGCTACAGAAAAAAAATCATACGGCTATCAAGTCTGTTGCTTCCAACTACAAAAACATAATACGACTTTATATTCTGTGGCGCACAGCCACAAAATACAAATTAACGCGGTTATTGACTCTTTGCCTTGCAGTTACAGAGAACATTTCATACGGCTATCAAATCTGTTGCTCCCAGCTACAAAAACCTAATACGACTTTATATTCAGTGGCGCACAGCCACAAAAGACAAATTAACGCGGTTATTACCTCTTTGCCTTGCAGCTACAGAAAAAAGTTTATACGGCTATCAAGTCTGTTGCTCCCAGCTACAAAAACCTAATACGACTTTATATTCTGTGGCGCACAGCCACAAAAGACAAATAAACGCGGTTATTGACTCTTTGCCGTGCAGCTACAGAAAAAAGTTTATATGGCTATCAAGTATGTTGCTCCCAGCTAGAAAAACCCAATACAACTATCTATTCTGTGGCACACAGCCACAAAATACGATATAACGCGGTTATCGACTCTTTGCCTTGCAGCTACAGAAAAAAGTTTATACGGCTATCAAGTCTGTTGCTCATGGCTACAAAAACCTAATACGACTTTATATCCTGTGGCGCACAGCCACAAAAGACAAATTAACGCGGTTATTACCTCTTTGCCTTGCAGCTACAGAAAAAGTTCATACGGCTATCAAGTCTGTTGCTCCCAGCTACAAAAACCTGATACGACAATCTATTCTGTGGCGCACAGCCAAAAGACGAATTAACGCGGTTATTGACATTTTGACTTGCAGCTACAGAAAAAAAATCATACGGCTATCAAGTCTGTTGCTTCCAACTACAAAAACATAATACGACTTTATATTCTGTGGCGCACAGCCACAAAATACAAATTAACGCGGTTATTGACTCTTTGCCTTGCAGTTACAGAGAACATTTCATACGGCTATCAAATCGGTTGCTCCCAGCTACAAAAACCTAATACGACTTTATATTCTGTGGCGCACAGCCACAAAAGACAAATTAACGCGGTTATTACCTCTTTGCCTTGCAGCTACAGAAAAAAAGTTTATACGGCTATCAAGTCTGTTGCTCCCAGCTACAAAAACCTAATACGACTTTATATTCTGTGGCGCACAGCCCCAAAAGACAAATTAACGCGGTTATTGACTCTTTGCCGTGCAGCTACAGAAAAAAAGTTTATATGGCTATCAAGTATGTTGTTCCCAGCTAGAAAAACCCAATACAACTATCTATTCTGTGGCACACAGCCACAAAATACGATATAACGCGGTTATCGACTCTTTGCCTTGCAGCTACAGAAAAAAGTTTATACGGCTATCAAGTCTGTTGCTCATGGCTACAAAAACCTAATACGACTTTATATCCTGTGGCGCACAGCCACAAAGACAAATTAACGCGGTTATTACCTCTTTGCCTTGCAGCTACAGAAAAAAGTTCATACGGCTATCAAATCTGTTGCTCCCAGCTACAAAAACCTAATACGACCATCTATTCTGTGGCGCACAGCCACAAAATACAAATTAACGCGGTTATTACCTCTTTGCCTTGCAGCTACAGAAAAAAGTTCATACGGCTATCAAATCTGTTGCTCCCAGCTACAAAAACCTAATACGACCATCTATTCTGTGGCGCACAGCCACAAAATACAAATTATCGCGGTTATCAACTTGTTGGCTTGCAGCTACCGAGAAAAGTTCATACGGCTATCAAGTCTGTTGCTCCAGCTACAAAAACCTAATACAACTATATATTCTGTGGCGCACAGCCACAAAAGACGAATTAACGCGGTTATTGACTCTTTGCCTCGCAGTTACAGAGAACATTTCATACGGCTATCAAATCTGTTGCTCCCAGCTACAAAAACCTAATACGACAATCTATTCTGTGGCGCACAGCCACAAAGACGAATTAACGCGGTTATTGACATTTTGACTTGCAGCTACAAAAAAAAATCATACGGCTATCAAGTCTGTTGCTTCCAACTACAAAAACATAATACGACTTTATATTCTGTGGCGCACAGCCACAAAATACAAATTAACGCGGTTATTGACTCTTTGCCTTGCAGTTACAGAGAACATTTCATACGGCTATCAATCTGTTGCTCCCAGCTACAAACACCTAATACGACTTTATATTCTGTGGCGCACAGCCACAAAAGACAAATTAACGCGGTTATTACCTCTTTGCCTTGCATCTACAGAAAAAAAGTTTATACGGCTATCAAGTCTGTTGCTCCCAGCTACAAAAACCTAATACGACTTTATATTCTGTGGCGCACAGCCCCAAAAGACAAATTAACGCGGTTATTGACTCTTTGCCGTGCAGCTACAGAAAAAAGTTTATATGGCTATCAAGTATGTTGTTCCCAGCTAGAAAAACCCAATACAACTATCTATTCTGTGGCACACAGCCACAAAATACGATATAACGCGGTTATCGACTCTTTGCCTCGCAGCTACAGAAAAAAGTTTATACGGCTATCAAGTCTGTTGCTCATGGCTACAAAACCTAATACGACTTTATATCCTGTGGCGCACAGCCACAAAAGACAAATTAACGCGGTTATTACCTCTTTGCCTTGCAGCTACAGAAAAAAGTTCATACGGCTATCAAGTCTGTTGCTCCCAGCTACAAAAACCTGATACGACAATCTATTCTGTGGCGCACAGCCACAAAGACGAATTAACGCGGTTATTGACATTTTGACTTGCAGCTACAGAAAAAAAATCATACGGCTATCAAGTCTGTTGCTTCCAACTACAAAAACATAATACGACTTTATATTCTGTGGCGCACAGCCACAAAATACAAATTAACGCGGTTATTGACTCTTTGCCTTGCAGTTACAGAGAACATTTCATACGGCTATCAAATCTGTTGCTCCCAGCTACAAAAACCTAATACGACTTTATATTCTGTGGCGCACAGCCACAAAAGACAAATAAACGCGGTTATTACCTCTTTGCCTTGCAGCTACAGAAAAAAAGTTTATACGGCTATCAAGTCTGTTGCTCCCAGCTACAAAAACCTAATACGACTTTATATTCTGTGGCGCACAGCACAAAAGACAAATAAACGCGGTTATTGACTCTTTGCCGTGCAGCTACAGAAAAAAGTTTATATGGCTATCAAGTATGTTGCTCCCAGCTAGAAAAACCCAATACAACTATCTATTCTGTGGCACACAGCCACAAAATACGATATAACGCGGTTATCGACTCTTTGCCTTGCAGCTACAGAAAAAAGTTTATACGGCTATCAAGTCTGTTGCTCATGGCTACAAAAACCTAATACGACTTTATATCCTGTGGCGCACAGCCACAAAAGACAAATTAACGCGGTTATTACCTCTTTGCCTTGCAGCTACAGAAAAAAGTTCATACGGCTATCAAGTCTGTTGCTCCCAGCTACAAAAACCTGATACGACAATCTATTCTGTGGCGCACAGCCACAAAGACGAATTAACGCGGTTATTGACATTTTGACTTGCAGCTACAGAAAAAAAAATCATACGGCTATCAAGTCTGTTGCTTCCAACTACAAAAACATAATACGACTTTATATTCTGTGGCGCACAGCCACAAAATACAAATTAACGCGGTTATTGACTCTTTGCCTTGCAGTTACAGAGAACATTTCATACGGCTATCAAATCTGTTGCTCCCAGCTACAAAAACCTAATACGACTTTATATTCTGTGGCGCACAGCCACAAAAGACAAATTAACGCGGTTATTACCTCTTTGCCTTGCAGCTACAGAAAAAAAGTTTATACGGCTATCAAGTCTGTTGCTCCAGCTACAAAAACCTAATACGACTTTATATTCTGTGGCGCACAGCCACAAAAGACAAATAAACGCGGTTATTGACTCTTTGCCGTGCAGCTACAGAAAAAAGTTTATATGGCTATCAAGTATGTTGCTCCCAGCTAGAAAAACCCAATACAACTATCTATTCTGTGGCACACAGCCACAAAATACGATATAACGCGGTTATCGACTCTTTGCCTTGCAGCTACAGAAAAAAGTTTATACGGCTATCAAGTCTGTTGCTCATGGCTACAAAAACCTAATACGACTTTATATTCTGTGGCGCACAGCCACAAAAGACAAATTAACGCGGTTATTGACTCTTTGCCGTGCAGCTACAGGAAAAAGGTTATACGGCTATCAAGTATGTTGCTCCCAGCTACAAAAACCTGATACGACTATCTATTCTGTGGCGCACAGCCACAAATACGAATTAACGCGGTTATCGACTCTTTGCCTTGCAGCTACAGAGAACAGTTCATACGGCTATCAAATCTGTTGCTCCCAGCTACAAAAACCTAATACGACAATCTATTCTGTGGCGCACAGCCACAAAACACGAAATATCGCGGTTATCGACTTGTTGGCTTGCAGCTACAGAGAAAAGTTCATACGGCTATCAAGTCTGTTGCTCCCAGCTACAAAAACCTGATACGACAATCTATTCTGTGGCGCACAGCCACAAAAGACAAATTAACGCGGTTATTACTTCTTTGCCTTGCAGCTACAGAAAAAAGTTCATACGGCCATCAAGTCTGTTGCTCCAGCTACAAAAACCTAATACGACTTTATATTCTGTGGCGCACAGCCACAAAAGACAAATTAACGCGGTTGTTGACTCTTGCCGTGCAGCTACAGGAAAAAGGTTATACGGCTACCAAGTATGTTGCTCCCAGCTACAAAAACCTGATACGACTATCTATTCTGTGGCCCACAGCCACAAAATACGAATTGACGCGGTTATCGACTCTTTGCCTTGCAGCTACAGAGAACAGTTCATACGGCTATCAAATCTGTTGCTCCCAGCTACAAAAACCTAATACGACAATCTATTCTGTGGCGCACAGCCACAAAATACAAATTATCGCGGTTATCGACTTGTTGGCTTGCAGCTACAGAGAAAAGTTCATACGGCTATCAAGTCTGTTGCTCCCAGCTACAAAAACCTAATACGACTATATATTCTGTGGCGCACAGCCACAAAAGACGAATTAACGCGGTTATTGACTCTTTGCCTCGCAGTTACAGAGAACATTTCATACGGATATCAAATCTGTTGCTCCCAGCTACAAAAACCTAATACGACAATATATTCTGTGGCGCACAGCCACAAGACGAATTAACGCGGTTATTGACATTTTGACTTGCAGCTACAAAAAAAATCATACGGCTATCAAGTCTGTTGCTTCCAACTACAAAAACATAATACGACTTTATATTCTGTGGCGCTCAGCCACAAAATACAAATGAACGCGGTTATTGACTCTTTGCCTTGCAGTTACAGAGAACATTTCATACGGCTATCAATCTGTTGCTCCCAGCTACAAAAACCTAATACGACTTTATATTCTGTGGCGCACAGCCACAAAAGACAAATTAACGCGGTTATTACCTCTTTGCCTTGCAGCTACAGAAAAAAAGTTTATACGGCTATCAAGTCTGTTGCTCCCAGCTACAAAACCTAATACGACTTTATATTCTGTGGCGCACAGCCACAAAAGACAAATTAACGCGGTTATTGACTCTTTGCCGTGCAGCTACAGAAAAAAGTTTATATGGTTATCAAGTATGTTGCTCCCAGCTAGAAAAACCTAATACGACAATCTATTCTGTGGCGCACAGCCACAAAATACAAATTATCGCGGTTATCGACTTGTTGGCTTGCAGCTACAGAGAAAAGTTCATACGGCTATCAAGTCTGTTGCTCCCAGCTACAAAAACCTGATACGACAATCTATTCTGTGGCGCACAGCCACAAAGACGAATTAACGCGGTTATTGACATTTGACTTGCAGCTACAAAAAAAATCATACGGCTATCAAGTCTGTTGCTTCCAACTACAGAAACATAATACGACAATCTATTCTGTGGCGCACAGCCACAAAACACGAAATATCGCGGTTATCGACTTGTTGGCTTGCAGCTACAGAGAAAAGTGTATACGGCTATCAAGTCTGTTGCTCCCAGCTACAAAAACCTGATACGACAATCTATTCTGTGGCGCACAGCCACAAAAGACAAATTAACGCGGTTATTACCTCTTTGCCTTGCAGCTACAGAAAAAAGTTCATACGGCTATCAAATCTGTTGCTCCCAGCTACAAAAACCTAATACGACCATCTATTCTGTGGCGCACAGCCACAAAATACAAATTATCGCGGTTATCGACTTGTTGGCTTGCAGCTACCGAGAAAAGTTCATACGGCTATCAAGTCTGTTGCTCCCAGCTACAAAAACCTAATACAACTATATATTCTGTGGCGCACAGCCACAAAAGACGAATTAACGCGGTTATTGACTCTTTGCCTCGCAGTTACAGAGAACATTTCATACGGCTATCAAATCTGTTGCTCCCAGCTACAAAAAACCTAATACGACAATCTATTCTGTGGCGCACAGCCACAAAGACGAATTAACGCGGTTATTGACATTTTGACTTGCAGCTACAAAAAAAATCATACGGCTATCAAGTCTGTTGCTTCCAACTACAAAAACATAATACGACTTTATATTCTGTGGCGCACAGCCACAAAATACAAATTAACGCGGTTATTGACTCTTTGCCTTGCAGTTACAGAGAACATTTCATACGGCTATCAAATCTGTTGCTCCCAGCTACAAAAACCTAATACGACTTTATATTCTGTGGCGCACAGCCACAAAAGACAAATTAACGCGGTTATTACCTCTTTGCCTTGCAGCTACAGAAAAAAAGTTTATACGGCTATCAAGTCTGTTGCTCCCAGCTACAAAAACCTAATACGACTTTATATTCTGTGGCGCACAGCCCCAAAAGACAAATTAACGCGGTTATTGACTCTTTGCCGTGCAGCTACAGAAAAAAGTTTATATGGCTATCAAGTATGTTGTTCCCAGCTAGAAAAACCCAATACAACTATCTATTCTGTGGCACACAGCCACAAAATACGATATAACGCGGTTATCGACTCTTTGCCTTGCAGCTACAGAAAAAGTTTATACGGCTATCAAGTCTGTTGCTCATGGCTACAAAAACCTAATACGACTTTATATCCTGTGGCGCACAGCCACAAAAGACAAATTAACGCGGTTATTACCTCTTTGCCTTGCAGCTACAGAAAAAAGTTCATACGGCTATCAAGTCTGTTGCTCCCAGCTACAAAAACCTGATACGACAATCTATTCTGTGGCGCACAGCCACAAAGACGAATTAACGCGGTTATTGACATTTTGACTTGCAGCTACAGAAAAAAAATCATACGGCTATCAAGTCTGTTGCTTCCAACTACAAAAACATAATACGACTTTATATTCTGTGGGCGCACAGCCACAAAATACAAATTAACGCGGTTATTGACTCTTTGCCTTGCAGTTACAGAGAACATTTCATACGGCTATCAAATCTGTTGCTCCCAGCTACAAAAACCTAATACGACTTTATATTCAGTGGCGCACAGCCACAAAAGACAAATTAACGCGGTTATTACCTCTTTGCCTTGCAGCTACAGAAAAAAGTTTATACGGCTATCAAGTCTGTTGCTCCCAGCTACAAAAACCTAATACGACTTTATATTCTGTGGCGCACAGCCACAAAAGACAAATAAACGCGGTTATTGACTCTTTGCCGTGCAGCTACAGAAAAAAGTTTATATGGCTATCAAGTATGTTGCTCCCAGCTAGAAAAACCCAATACAACTATCTATTCTGTGGCACACAGCCACAAAATACGATATAACGCGGTTATCGACTCTTTGCCTTGCAGCTACAGAAAAAAGTTTATACGGCTATCAAGTCTGTTGCTCATGGCTACAAAACCTAATACGACTTTATATCCTGTGGCGCACAGCCACAAAAGACAAATTAACGCGGTTATTACCTCTTTGCCTTGCAGCTACAGAAAAAAGTTCATACGGCTATCAAGTCTGTTTGCTCCCAGCTACAAAAACCTGATACGACAATCTATTCTGTGGCGCACAGCCAAAAGACGAATTAACGCGGTTATTGACATTTTGACTTGCAGCTACAGAAAAAAAATCATACGGCTATCAAGTCTGTTGCTTCCAACTACAAAAACATAATACGACTTATATTCTGTGGCGCACAGCCACAAAATACAAATTAACGCGGTTATTGACTCTTTGCCTTGCAGTTACAGAGAACATTTCATACGGCTATCAAATCGGTTGCTCCCAGCTACAAAAACCTAATACGACTTTATATTCTGTGGCGCACAGCCACAAAAGACAAATTAACGCGGTTATTACCTCTTTGCCTTGCAGCTACAGAAAAAAAGTTTATACGGCTATCAAGTCTGTTGCTCCCAGCTACAAAAACCTAATACGACTTTATATTCTGTGGCGCACAGCCCCAAAAGACAAATTAACGCGGTTATTGACTCTTTGCCGTGCAGCTACAGAAAAAAAGTTTATATGGCTATCAAGTATGTTGTTCCCAGCTAGAAAAACCCAATACAACTATCTATTCTGTGGCACACAGCCACAAATACGATATAACGCGGTTATCGACTCTTTGCCTGCAGCTACAGAAAAAAGTTTATACGGCTATCAAGTCTGTTGCTCATGGCTACAAAAACCTAATACGACTTTATATCCTGTGGCGACAGCCACAAAAGACAAATTAACGCGGTTATTACCTCTTTGCCTTGCAGCTACAGAAAAAAGTTCATACGGCTATCAAAATCTGTTGCTCCCAGCTACAAAAACCTAATACGACCATCTATTCTGTGGCGCACAGCCACAAAATACAAATTAACGCGGTTATTACCTCTTTGCCTTGCAGCTACAGAAAAAAGTTCATACGGCTATCAAATCTGTTGCTCCCAGCTACAAAAACCTAATACGACCATCTATTCTGTGGCGCACAGCCACAAAATACAAATTATCGCGGTTATCAACTTGTTGGCTTGCAGCTACCGAGAAAAGTTCATACGGCTATCAAGTCTGTTGCTCCCAGCTACAAAAACCTAATACAACTATATATTCTGTGGCGCACAGCCACAAAAGACGAATTAACGCGGTTATTGACTCTTTGCCTCGCAGTTACAGAGAACATTTCATACGGCTATCAAATCTGTTGCTCCCAGCTACAAAAACCTAATACGACAATCTATTCTGTGGCGCACAGCCACAAAGACGAATTAACGCGGTTATTGACATTTTGACTTGCAGCTACAAAAAAAATCATACGGCTATCAAGTCTGTTGCTTCCCAACTACAAAAACATAATACGACTTTATATTCTGTGGCGCACAGCACAAAATACAAATTAACGCGGTTATTGACTCTTTGCCTTGCAGTTACAGAGAACATTTCATACGGCTATCAATCTGGTTGCTCCAGCTACAAACACCTAATACGACTTTATATTCTGTGGCGCACAGCCACAAAAGACAAATTAACGCGGTTATTACCTCTTTGCCTTGCATCTACAGAAAAAAAGTTTATACGGCTATCAAGTCTGTTGCTCCAGCTACAAAAACCTAATACGACTTTATATTCTGTGGCGCACAGCCCCAAAAGACAAATTAACGCGGTTATTGACTCTTTGCCGTGCAGCTACAGAAAAAAGTTTATATGGCTATCAAGTATGTTGTTCCCAGCTAGAAAAACCCAATACAACTATCTATTCTGTGGCACACAGCCACAAAATACGATATAACGCGGTTATCGACTCTTTGCCTTGCAGCTACAGAAAAAAGTTTATACGGCTATCAAGTCTGTTGCTCATGGCTACAAAAACCTAATACGACTTTATATCCTGTGGCGCACAGCCACAAAAGACAAATTAACGCGGTTATTACCTCTTTGCCTTGCAGCTACAGAAAAAAGTTCATACGGCTATCAAGTCTGTTGCTCCCAGCTACAAAAACCTGATACGACAATCTATTCTGTGGCGCACAGCCACAAAGACGAATTAACGCGGTTATTGACATTTTGACTTGCAGCTACAGAAAAAAAATCATACGGCTATCAAGTCTGTTGCTTCCAACTACAAAAACATAATACGACTTTATATTCTGTGGCGCACAGCCACAAAATACAAATTAACGCGGTTATTGACTCTTTGCCTTGCAGTTACAGAGAACATTTCATACGGCTATCAAATCTGTTGCTCCCAGCTACAAAAACCTAATACGACTTTATATTCTGTGGCGCACAGCCACAAAAGACAAATAAACGCGGTTATTACCTCTTTGCCTTGCAGCTACAGAAAAAAAGTTTATACGGCTATCAAGTCTGTTGCTCCCAGCTACAAAAACCTAATACGACTTTATATTCTGTGGCGCACAGCCACAAAAGACAAATAAACGCGGTTATTGACTCTTTGCCGTGCAGCTACAGAAAAAAGTTTATATGGCTATCAAGTATGTTGCTCCCAGCTAGAAAAACCCAATACAACTTATCTATTCTGTGGCACACAGCCACAAAATACGATATAACGCGGTTATCGACTCTTTGCCTTGCAGCTACAGAAAAAAGTTTATACGGCTATCAAGTCTGTTGCTCATGGCTACAAAAACCTAATACGACTTTATATCCTGTGGCGCACAGCCACAAAAGACAAATTAACGCGGTTATTACCTCTTTGCCTTGCAGCTACAGAAAAAAGTTCATACGGCTATCAAGTCTGTTGCTCCCAGCTACAAAAACCTGATACGACAATCTATTCTGTGGCGCACAGCCACAAAGACGAATTAACGCGGTTATTGACATTTTGACTTGCAGCTACAGAAAAAAAAATCATACGGGCTATCAAGTCTGTTGCTTCCAACTACAAAAACATAATACGACTTTATATTCTGTGGCGCACAGCCACAAAATACAAATTAACGCGGTTATTGACTCCTTTGCCTTGCAGTTACAGAGAACATTTCATACGGCTATCAAATCTGTTGCTCCCAGCTACAAAAACCTAATACGACTTTATATTCTGTGGCGCACAGCACAAAAGACAAATAAACGCGGTTATTACCTCTTTGCCTTGCAGCTACAGAAAAAAAGTTTATACGGCTATCAAGTCTGTTGCTCCCAGCTACAAAAACCTAATACGACTTTATATTCTGTGGCGCACAGCCACAAAAGACAAATAAACGCGGTTATTGACTCTTTGCCGTGCAGGCTACAGAAAAAAGTTTATATGGCTATCAAGTATGTTGCTCCCAGCTAGAAAAACCCAATACAACTATCTATTCTGTGGCACACAGCCACAAAATACGATATAACGCGGTTATCGACTCTTTGCCTTGCAGCTACAGAAAAAAGTTTATACGGCTATCAAGTCTGTTGCTCATGGCTACAAAAACCTAATACGACTTTATATCCTGTGGCGCACAGCCACAAAAGACAAATTAACGCGGTTATTACCTCTTTGCCTTGCAGCTACAGAAAAAAGTTCATACGGCTATCAAGTCTGTTGCTCCCAGCTACAAAAACCTGATACGACAATCTATTCTGTGGCGCACAGCCACAAAGACGAATTAACGCGGTTATTGACATTTTGACTTGCAGCTACAGAAAAAAAATCATACGGCTATCAAGTCTGTTGCTTCCAACTACAAAAACATAATACGACTTTATATTCTGTGGCGCACAGCCACAAAATACAAATTAACGCGGTTATTGACTCTTTGCCTTGCAGTTACAGAGAACATTTCATACGGCTATCAAATCTGTTGCTCCCAGCTACAAAAACCTAATACGACTTTATATTCTGTGGCGCACAGCCACAAAAGACAAATTAACGCGGTTATTACCTCTTTGCCTTGCAGCTACAGAAAAAAAGTTTATACGGCTATCAAGTCTGTTGCTCCCAGCTACAAAAACCTAATACGACTTTATATTCTGTGGCGCACAGCCACAAAAGACAAATAAACGCGGTTATTGACTCTTTGCCGTGCAGCTACAGAAAAAAGTTTATATGGCTATCAAGTATGTTGCTCCCAGCTAGAAAAACCCAATACAACTATCTATTCTGTGGCACACAGCCACAAAATACGATATAACGCGGTTATCGACTCTTTGCCTTGCAGCTACAGAAAAAAGTTTATACGGCTATCAAGTCTGTTGCTCATGGCTACAAAAACCTAATACGACTTTATATCCTGTGGCGCACAGCCACAAAAGACAAATTAACGCGGTTATTACCTCTTTGCCTTGCAGCTACAGAAAAAAGTTCATACGGCTATCAAGTCTGTTGCTCCCAGCTACAAAACCTGATACGACAATCTATTCTGTGGCGCACAGCCACAAAGACAAATTAACGCGGTTATTACCTCTTTGCCTTGCAGCTACAGAAAAAAGTTCATACGGCTATCAAGTCTGGTTGCTCCCAGCTACAAAAAACCTAATACGACTTTATATTCTGTGGCGCACAGCCACAGAAGACAAATTAACGCGGTTATTGACTCTTCGCCTTGCAGTTACAGAGAACATTTCATACGGCTATCAAATCTGTTGCTCCCAGCTACAAAAACCTAATACGACTTTATATTCTGTGGCGCACAGCCACAAAAGACAAATTAACGCGGTTATTACCTCTTTGCCTTGCAGCTACAGAAAAAAAGTTATACGGCTATCAAGTCTGTTGCTCCCAGCTACAAAAACCTAATACGACTTTATATTCTGTGGCGCACAGCCACAAAAGACAAATAAACGCGGTTATTGACTCTTTGCCGTGCAGCTACAGAAAAAAGTTTATATGGCTATCAAGTATGTTGCTCCCAGCTAGAAAAACCCAATACAACTATCTATTCTGTGGCACACAGCCACAAAATACGATATAACGCGGTTATCGACTCTTTGCCTTGCAGCTACAGAAAAAAGTTTATACGGCTATCAAGTCTGTTGCTCATGGCTACAAAAACCTAATACGACTTTATATCCTGTGGCGCACAGCCACAAAAGACAAATTAACGCGGTTATTACCTCTTTGCCTTGCAGCTACAGAAAAAAGTTCATACGGCTATCAAGTCTGTTGCTCCAGCTACAAAAACCTGATACGACAATCTATTCTGTGGCGCACAGCCACAAAAGACAAATTAACGCGGTTATTACCTCTTTGCCTTGCAGCTACAGAAAAAAGTTCATACGGCTATCAAGTCTGTTGCTCCCAGCTACAAAAACCTAATACGACTTTATATTCTGTGGCGCACAGCCACAAAAGACAAATTAACGCGGTTATTGACTCTTTGCCGTGCAGCTACAGGAAAAAAGGTTATACGGCTATCAAGTATGTTGCTCCCAGCTACAAAAACCTGATACGACTATCTATTCTGTGGCGCACAGCCACAAAATACGAATTAACGCGGTTATCGACTCTTTGCCTTGCAGCTACAGAGAACAGTTCATACGGCTATCAAATCTGTTGCTCCAGCTACAAAAACCTAATACGACAATCTATTCTGTGGCGCACAGCCACAAAACACGAAATATCGCGGTTATCGACTTGTTGGCTTGCAGCTACAGAGAAAAGTTCATACGGCTATCAAGTCTGTTGCTCCAGCTACAAAAACCTGATACGACCAATCTATTCTGTGGCGCACAGCCACAAAAGACAAATTAACGCTGGTTATTACTTCTTTGCCTTGCAGCTACAGAAAAAAGTTCATACGGCCATCAAGTCTGTTGCTCCCAGCTACAAAACCTAATACGACTTTATATTCTGTGGCGCACAGCCACAAAAGACAAATTAACGCGGTTGTTGACTCTTTGCCGTGCAGCTACAGGAAAAAGGTTATACGGCTACCAAGTATGTTGCTCCCAGCTACAAAAACCTGATACGACTATCTATTCTGTGGCCCACAGCCACAAAATACGAATTGACGCGGTTATCGACTCTTTGCCTTGCAGCTACAGAGAACAGTTCATACGGCTATCAAATCTGTTGCTCCCAGCTACAAAAACCTAATACGACAATCTATTCTGTGGCGCACAGCCACAAAATACAAATTATCGCGGTTATCGACTTGTTGGCTTGCAGCTACAGAGAAAAGTTCATACGGCTATCAAGTCTGTTGCTCCCAGCTACAAAAACCTAATACGACTATATATTCTGTGGCGCACAGCCACAAAAGACGAATTAACGCGGTTATTGACTCTTTGCCTCGCAGTTACAGAGAACATTTCATACGGATATCAAATCTGTTGCTCCCAGCTACAAAAACCTAATACGACAATATATTCTGTGGCGCACAGCCACAAAGACGAATTAACGCGGTTATTGACATTTTGACTTGCAGCTACAAAAAAAAATCATACGGCTATCAAGTCTGTTGCTTCCAACTACAAAAACATAATACGACTTTATATTCTGTGGCGCACAGCCACAAAATACAAATGAACGCGGTTATTGACTCTTTGCCTTGCAGTTACAGAGAACATTTCATACGGCTATCAAATCTGTTGCTCCCAGCTACAAAAACCTAATACGACTTTATATTCTGTGGCGCACAGCCACAAAAGACAAATTAACGCGGTTATTACCTCTTTGCCTTGCAGCTACAGAAAAAAAGTTTATACGGCTATCAAGTCTGTTGCTCCCAGCTACAAAAACCTAATACGACTTTATATTCTGTGGCGCACAGCCACAAAAGACAAATTAACGCGGTTATTGACTCTTTGCCGTGCAGCTACAGAAAAAAGTTTATATGGCTATCAAGTATGTTGCTCCCAGCTAGAAAAACCTAATACGACAATCTATTCTGTGGCGCACAGCCACAAAATACAAATTATCGCGGTTATCGACTTGTTGGCTTGCAGCTACAGAGAAAAGTTCATACGGCTATCAAGTCTGTTGCTCCCAGCTACAAAAACCTGATACGACAATCTATTCTGTGGCGCACAGCCACAAAGACGAATTAACGCGGTTATTGACATTTTGACTTGCAGCTACAAAAAAAATCATACGGCTATCAAGTCTGTTGCTTCCAACTACAGAAACATAATACGACAATCTATTCTGTGGCGCACAGCCACAAAACACGAAATATCGCGGTTATCGACTTGTTGGCTTGCAGCTACAGAGAAAAGTTTATACGGCTATCAAGTCTGTTGCTCCCAGCTACAAAAACCTGATACGACAATCTATTCTGTGGCGCACAGCCACAAAAGACAAATTAACGCGGTATTACCTCTTTGCCTTGCAGCTACAGAAAAAAGTTCATACGGCTATCAAATCTGTTGCTCCCAGCTACAAAAACCTAATACGACCATCTATTCTGTGGCGCACAGCCACAAAATACAAATTATCGCGGTTATCGACTTGTTGGCTTGCAGCTACCGAGAAAAGTTCATACGGCTATCAAGTCTGTTGCTCCCAGCTACAAAAACCTAATACGACTATATATTCTGTGGCGCACAGCCACAAAAGACGAATTAACGCGGTTATTGACTCTTTGCCTCGCAGTTACAGAGAACATTTCATACGGCTATCAAATCTGTTGCTCCCAGCTACAAAAACCTAATACGACAATCTATTCTGTGGCGCACAGCCACAAAGACGAATTAACGCGGTTATTGACATTTTGACTTGCAGCTACAAAAAAAATCATACGGCTATCAAGTCTGGTTGCTTCCAACTACAAAAACATAATACGACTTTATATTCTGTGGCGCACAGCCACAAACTACAAATTAACGCGGTTATTGACTCTTTGCCTTGGCAGTTACAGAGAACATTTCATACGGCTATCAAATCTGTTGCTCCCAGCTACAAAAACCTAATACGACTTTATATTCTGTGGCGCACAGCCACAAAAGACAAATTAACGCGGTTATTACCTCTTTGCCTTGCAGCTACAGAAAAAAAGTTTATACGGCTATCAGTCTGTTGCTCCCAGCTACAAAAACCTAATACGACTTTATATTCTGTGGCGCACAGCCCAAAAGACAAATTAACGCGGTTATTGACTCTTTGCCGTGCAGCTACAGAAAAAAGTTTATATGGCTTATCAAGTATGTTGTTCCCAGCTAGAAAAACCCAATACAACTATCTATTCTGTGGCACACAGCCACAAAATACGATATAACGCGGTTATCGACTCTTTGCCTTGCAGCTACAGAAAAAAGTTTATACGGCTATCAAGTCTGTTGCTCATGGCTACAAAAACCTAATACGACTTTATATCCTGTGGCGCACAGCCACAAAAGACAAATTAACGCGGTTATTACCTCTTTGCCTTGCAGCTACAGAAAAAAGTTCATACGGCTATCAAGTCTGTTGCTCCCAGCTACAAAAACCTGATACGACAATCTATTCTGTGGCGCACAGCCACAAAGACGAATTAACGCGGTTATTGACATTTTGACTTGCAGCTACAGAAAAAAAATCATACGGCTATCAAGTCTGTTGCTTCCAACTACAAAAACATAATACGACTTTATATTCTGTGGCGCACAGCCACAAAATACAAATTAACGCGGTTATTGACTCTTTGCCTTGCAGTTACAAAGAACATTTCATACGGCTATCAAATCTGTTGCTCCCAGCTACAAAAACCTAATACGACTTTATATTCTGTGGCGCGCAGCCACAAAAGACAAATTAACGCGGTTATTACCTCTTTGCCTTGCAGCTACAGAAAAAAAGTTTATACGGCTATCAAGTCTGTTGCTCCCAGCTACAAAAACCTAATACGACTTTATATTCTGTGGCGCACAGCCACAAAAGACAAATAAACGCGGTTATTGACTCTTTGCCGTGCAGCTACAGAAAAAAGTTTATATGGCTATCAAGTATGTTGCTCCCAGCTAGAAAAACCAATACAACTATCTATTCTGTGGCACACAGCCACAAAATACGATATAACGCGGTTATCGACTCTTTGCCTTGCAGCTACAGAAAAAAGTTTATACGGCTATCAAGTCTGTTGCTCATGGCTACAAAAACCTAATACGACTTTATATCCTGTGGCGCACAGCCACAAAAGACAAATTAACGCGGTTATTACCTCTTTGCCTTGCAGCTACAGAAAAAAGTTCATACGGCTATCAAGTCTGTTGCTCCCAGCTACAAAAACCTGATACGACAATCTATTCTGTGGCGCACAGCCACAAAAGACAAATTAACGCGGTTATTACCTCTTTGCCTTGCAGCTACAGAAAAAGTTCATACGGCTATCAAGTCTGTTGCTCCCAGCTACAAAAACCTAATACGACTTTATATTCTGTGGCGCACAGCCACAAAAGACAAATTAACGCGGTTATTGACTCTTTGCCGTGCAGCTACAGGAAAAAGGTTATACGGCTATCAAGTATGTTGCTCCCAGCTACAAAAACCTGATACGACTATCTATTCTGTGGCGCACATCCACAAAATACGAATTAACGCGGTTATCGACTCTTTGCCTTGCAGCTACAGAGAACAGTTCATACGGCTATCAAATCTGTTGCTCCCAGCTACAAAAACCTAATACGACAATCTATTCTGTGGCGCACAGCCACAAAACACGAAATATCGCGGTTATCGACTTGTTGGCTTGCAGCTTACAGAGAAAAGTTCATACGGCTATCAAGTCTGTTGCTCCAGCTACAAAAACCTGATACGACAATCTATTCTGTGGCGCACAGCCACAAAAGACAAATTAACGCGGTTATTACTTCTTTGCCTTGCAGCTACAGAAAAAAGTTCATACGGCCATCAAGTCTGTTGCTCCCAGCTACAAAAACCTAATACGACTTTATATTCTGTGGCGCACAGCCACAAAAGACAAATTAACGCGGTTGTTGACTCTTTGCCGTGCAGCTACAGGAAAAAGGTTATACGGCTACCAAGTATGTTGCTCCCAGCTACAAAAACCTGATACGACTATCTATTCTGTGGCCCACAGCCACAAAATACGAATTGACGCGGTTATCGACTCTTTGCCTTGCAGCTACAGAGAACAGTTCATACGGCTATCAAATCTGTTGCTCCCAGCTACAAAAACCTAATACGACAATCTATTCTGTGGCGCACAGCCACAAAATACAAATTATCGCGGTTATCGACTTGTTGGCTTGCAGCTACAGAGAAAAGTTCATACGGCTATCAAGTCTGTTGCTCCCAGCTACAAAAACCTAATACGACTATATATTCTGTGGCGCACAGCCACAAAAGACGAATTAACGCGGTTATTGACTCTTTGCCTCGCAGTTACAGAGAACATTTCATACGGATATCAAATCTGTTGCTCCCAGCTACAAAAACCTAATACGACAATCTATTCTGTGGCGCACAGCCACAAAACACGAAATATCGCGGTTATCGACTTGTTGGCTTGCAGCTACAGAGAAAAGTTCATACGGCTATCAAGTCTGTTGCTCCCAGCTACAAAAACCTAATACGACTATATATTCTGTGGCGCACAGCCACAAAAGACAAATTAACGCGGTTATTACCTCTTTGCCTTGCAGCTACAGAAAAAAGTTCATACGGCTATCAAGTCTGTTGCTCCAGCTACAAAAACCTGATACGACAATCTATTCTGTGGCGCACAGCCACAAAGACGAATTAACGCGGTTATTGACATTTTGACTTGCAGCTACAGAAAAAAAATCATACGGCTATCAAGTCTGTTGCTTCCAACTACAAAAACATAATACGACTTTATATTCTGTGGCGCACAGCCACAAAATACAAATTAACGCGGTTATTGACTCTTTGCCTTGCAGTTACAGAGAACATTTCATACGGCTATCAAATCTGTTGCTCCCAGCTACAAAAACCTAATACGACTTTATATTCTGTGGCGCACAGCCACAAAAGACAAATTAACGCGGTTATTACCTCTTTGCCTTGCAGCTACAGAAAAAAAGTTTATACGGCTATCAAGTCTGTTGCTCCCAGCTACAAAAACCTAATACGACTTTATATTCTGTGGCGCACAGCCACAAAGACAAATAAACGCGGTTATTGACTCTTTGCCGTGCAGCTACAGAAAAAAGTTTATATGGCTATCAAGTATGTTGCTCCCAGCTAGAAAAACCCAATACAACTATCTATTCTGTGGCACACAGCCACAAAATACGATATAACGCGGTTATCGACTCTTTGCCTTGCAGCTACAGAAAAAGTTTATACGGCTATCGAGTCTGTTGCTCATGGCTACAAAAACCTAATACGACTTTATATCCTGTGGCGCACAGCACAAAAGACAAATTAACGCGGTTATTACCTCTTTGCCTTGCAGCTACAGAAAAAAGTTCATACGGCTATCAAGTCTGTTGCTCCCAGCTACAAAAACCTGATACGACAATCTATTCTGTGGCGCACAGCCACAAAAGACAAATTAACGCGGTTATTACCTCTTTGCCTTGCAGCTACAGAAAAAAGTTCATACGGCTATCAAGTCTGTTGCTCCCTAGCTACAAAAACCTAATACGACTTTATATTCTGTGGCGCACAGCCACAGAAGACAAATTAACGCGGTTATTGACTCTTCGCCTTGCAGTTACAGAGAACATTTCATACGGCTATCAAATCTGTTGCTCCAGCTACAAAAACCTAATACGACTTTATATTCTGTGGCGCACAGCCACAAAAGACAAATTAACGCGGTTATTACCTCTTTGCCTTGCAGCTACAGAAAAAAAGTTTATACGGCTATCAAGTCTGTTGCTCCCAGCTACAAAAAACCTAATACGACTTTATATTCTGTGGCGCACAGCCACAAAAGACAAATAAACGCGGTTATTGACTCTTTGCCGTGCAGCTACAGATAAAAGTTTATATGGCTATCAAGTATGTTGCTCCCAGCTAGAAAAACCCCAATACAACTATCTATTCTGTGGCACACAGCCACAAAATACGATATAACGCGGTTATCGACTCTTTGCCTTGCAGCTACAGAAAAAAGTTTATACGGCTATCAAGTCTGTTGCTCATGGCTACAAAAACCTAATACGACTTTATATCCTGTGGCGCACAGCCACAAAAGACAAATTAACGCGGTTATTACCTCTTTGCCTTGCAGCTACAGAAAAAAGTTCATACGGCTATCAAGTCTGTTGCTCCCAGCTACAAAAACCTGATACGACAATCTATTCTGTGGCGCACAGCCACAAAAGACAAATTAACGCGGTTATTACCTCTTTGCCTTGCAGCTACAGAAAAAAGTTCATACGGCTATCAAGTCTGTTGCTCCCAGCTACAAAAACCTAATACGACTTTATATTCTGTGGCGCACAGCCACAAAAGACAATTAACGCGGTTATTGACTCTTTGCCGTGCAGCTACAGGAAAAAGGTTATACGGCTATCAAGTATGTTGCTCCAGCTACAAAAACCTGATACGACTATCTATTCTGTGGCGCACAGCCACAAAATACGAATTAACGCGGTTATCGACTCTTTGCCTTGCAGCTACAGAGAACAGTTCATACGGCTATCAAATCTGTTGCTCCCAGCTACAAAAACCTAATACGACAATCTATTCTGTGGCGCACAGCCACAAAACACGAAATATCGCGGTTATCGACTTGTTGGCTTGCAGCTACAGAGAAAAGTTCATACGGCTATCAAGTCTGTTGCTCCCAGCTACAAAAACCTGATACGACAATCTATTCTGTGGCGCACAGCCACAAAAGACAAATTAACGCGGTTATTACTTCTTTGCCTTGCAGCTACAGAAAAAAGTTCATACGGCCATCAAGTCTGTTGCTCCCAGCTACAAAAACCTAATACGACTTTATATTCTGTGGCGCACAGCCACAAAAGACAAATTAACGCGGTTGTTGACTCTTTGCCGTGCAGCTAC